>PVJH01012548.1:0-64053 GCA_004026705.1 Nesogale talazaci | reverse complement strand
AGTTTTCCTCACTTTCAGCAAGCAATGTTGCATCATCTGCTCAGGGGGGTTCAATGGTGATGGTGGGGTAAAAAGGAGATGGCAAAGAATTCATGTAGAAATTAAATTGTTAGAAACTGATCGTTATATCAATTGTACAATTCTTCTTGCAGGATTGAAATATGTTAAATGTATTAAACCTCAACTAATATAAAAAAAAACCCTTCACCACTCCTGATTCATCTTCTCTGGTTATTTGCTCAGCATCTAAATTGAATAAGTATGGTGAAAGGGTAAAACACTGACACACGACTTTATCTGATTTTAAGGCATGCAGTATGCCCTGGTGCTAGCCACACAACTGATTCTTAATCCATGTACACAGTAAAATGATCTTATGTACCCATTCTCATCAGTGTTATCCATAATTTGTTGATCTACACATTCAAATGTCCTTGCAGACTCAATTAAACACAAGTAAACATCTTTCTGTTAGTCTCTGCTTTCAGCCAAGAACCATCTGACATTAGCAATGATATCCCTTTTTCCACATCCTCTTCTTAATCTGGCCTGATTCTCCAGCAGCTCCCTGTCAATGTACTGCAGCGACCATTGTTGGATGATATCCAGCAAAAGTTTACATGCATATGATTCTAAAGATAGAGTTCTGTAATTTTGAGCAATGTGTCAGGCCACATTTTATTACCTTGTTGAAACATTTTATTGGTTTTTCAGACATTTCTAGAGCCTTGTATTAAGCTAGTGATTTCAGTGCAGCATGAGCTTCTTTCTTCAGTACCATTGGTTCTGACTCATATGCTACCTCCTGAAACGATTAAATATCAACTAGTTATTTTTGGTACATTGGCTGTATTCTTTCCATTTTCTTTTGATTAATCATACATTGTTCAATGTTTTGTCCATAGAATCTTTCAATATTGCAACTTGAGTTTGAATTTTTTCTTGATGTCTTTCTGTTTAAGATATATTGAGTGTGTTTTTCCTTTCTGGTTTTCTAACTCTAGATTTTTGTACATTTCATTATGATATTTGCTTTGTCTTTTGGAGCTTCTTTTTGAAATTTTGTGTTCACATCTTTGACTTCATCATTTTTTCTACTTGCCTTACCTGCTTGATGATTAAAACCAAGATTCAAACTTTCTTCTGAAATCCACTTCGATCTTTTCATTCTTTCCTATACTTTTAGTGACCATTTGCTTTATTCATGAATGATATGCTTGATGTCTTTTTACAGTTCATCAGATCTTCTGTGATCAAGACTGAAACTCTGTTCTTGAAATTCAGGTGGGATAGTATCAGGTTTTATTTTGATTTTCATGGACTTGCTCTAATTTTCTTCAACTTCAACCTAAACTTACATATAAGCAATTGATGAACTGTTCCACAGACATCCTCTGGCTTGGTTTTAGCTGCTGATATTGAGTTTCTTGATAGTCTCATTCCATGAATGCATTCAATGCATTTTACATGAAAAAGTCATGTGTATTGTCACTTTTCATGTTGTTGAAAAAAGTATTTGCTATGAACAAGTAGTTGGGCTTGAAAAATTCTATCATGTGAACTCCAGCTTAAATTCTATTACCAAGATCATATTTTCCAACTAGTGTTCTTCTCTTTTTGTTTCCAACTTTTGGATTTCAATCGACAATAATTATCAGTTCATCTTGAGTGCAGGTTTGATTCATTTCAAACTGAAGACAATGGTAGAAGTCCTTCTATTACCAGCTGTTTTAGGACTCACCACATTGCTTTCCAAGTAGCTGTGTGTAGTTACAAGCCCACCAACAGTGTATGAGAATTCCATTTCCTGCACAGCCTGTCCAGCATTTGTTGTTCTCTGTTTTGTTTTGTTTTTCTTCAAATTGGGTTATGGTTATGGGTATTAGATTTTATCTCATCATTGTTTTGACTTGCACTTCCCGAATGGCTAGTGAATGAGAACATTTCCTTATATATGTAGTAGCCATTTGGATGTTGTCCTTTCTAAATGGTCTGTTTGGACCTCCTGCCCACCTTTTTAGAGGTATATTTATTTTTTCCAGTTGCTTTGAAATCTATTAATCTAGTACAACTGGGCTCCATAGGGCTTTCAGTGCTGCCTTTTGAGAAGGTCACCAGGTTTTTCTTTCAAGGTGCCAATCAGAGATTGGAACCACTATAGCATTCATCATTTGCACCACCTAGTGAACCCAAATTAATCTCTAAAAGGTTTGATTACTTCTTGAGCAAGCCAAAATAGTGGCTACAAAATCACCAAGCATTTAAAATTACTGAGCTACATTCCAGAAAAGACATAAAATTATATATGATATTCCTATCTTCTTTAACCCTTTTATCAGGGGCTCATACAACTCTTATCACAATCCATACGTAAGTCCATTGTGTGTCAAACACATCTGTACATCTGCTGCCATAATCATTCTCATAACCTTTGCTTTCTATTTATGTCCTTGGCATTGGCACCTTATTTTATTTCTCTCCCTCACCACTCCCCGCCCCCCGGCAGAGGTTTATTTTTTGTTGTTGTAAGCTTATAATATTCTGCAGATTTTAGTAAATAATCCACTGTCTGTTATGTCATTGCTAAATATCTTTTCCCAATCCATGGAATTTCATTGTACTCTTTCAATGAAATCCCTTGATGTACACAAGTGTTTCCTTTTTTTAATAGGTCCCACTCATCTAATTTGTCTTCTACTGTGTCTTCTTCATTTGTCATATCTGGGGCTTTAGATTTGTCCCAATTTTCTCATTGATGGTCTTTACAGTAAGATTTTGATCTATCTTGAGATCATTTTTGTGCATGGGGTGATATATGGATCTTGTTTCATTATTCTGCAGATGAATATTCAATTTTTTCAGCACCATTTATTTAAGAGGACAACCCTCCCTATATAATGTTTATTGAGCCTTTGTCAAAAAATCTGTTTTCTGGATGTTTTCATTTCCAGGTTTTCCGTCCTGTTCCATTGGTATATGTATCTATCATTTTATCATTACCAGACTGTTTTGACAACTGTGGCTGTTCAGTAGGTTTTGAGGTCAGGTGGTGGAAAACTACCTACTTTGTTCTTTTTGAGAAGTTCTTTGCTAAACCTTCCAGATTTTCAATTAATTTAAAGAATGATCTAGTATCTGCATCATGATTGCTTTGAATGTGTAGATTGCTTTTGGTAATCTTGACACTTTTCACAATATTGGGTCTTTTTTTCCATCAACACAGGATATTCTTCCATTTGTGTAGGCTTTTTGTACTAGTGCTTTGTAGTTTTCTTTGAACAGGTCTTTTGTTTCTTTTGTTACGTATGTTCCTAGGTATTTCAACTTTTGTGTGAATATTGTGCATGGTATTTTTTTAATATAACTCTAGTTGTTTCATGACCAATACATAAGAATCCAGTTGATTGCTGCTTGCTAATCTTGTATCTTGCGACTTTACTAAATTTCAAAATTGTTTCCAACAATCTTATTGTGGAGAACATAGTGTTCTCGCTATCTAAAATCTTAACATACACAAATAGTGAACATTTTGCTTCTTCTTTCCCGGATTGTACTGTTTTAATTTCTTTTTGTCTTGTGGTTCTGACTATGACTTCCAGTATGTTGAATGAGTGGAAATAAGGGGTTTCCTTTCTTGTCGACTTCTTTCATTCAATACGAATATTTTCAACTTGCCACTGAGTGTGACATTGGCTTTTGTCTTTTCATGTATGATCTTTATTATATTGAGAAATTTCCCTTCTACTCCTATTTTAGTAAATGTTTTTATTAAGAATAGGTTCTGGATATTAACAAATGCTTTTTATGCATCCATTGAGAAGATAATATAGTTCTTATTTTTTATCTTGTTTATGCAGTTGATTTCATTGTTGTTAATTCAGGTAGATACAATTCTATAACAAACAGCACCATACTTATAATTTTTTTTTTGTTTTCTCACTTTCAGTTTTTAAAAAAGAGAAAGACCTGAGGGTTGGGGGAGGGGGTTTTGACTGTTTTTTTAATGAAAATAATTTACCCTTTGTCAAGATATAATTTAAACAGATTTATAGGCATACTATATAATTCACATGTCATACAGTTCAATATTTTAGTCTCATCCATAAAAGTTGTACAATCATCATCACAATCAATTTTGGAACATTTTTCTTGTTCAAGTGCTTAGCATTATTAGCTTCTCATTTGTCCCCAACCTCCTCTGCATTACAATCAAGAAGCCATTAATTCAGTTACTGTCTCTATTTACCTATCTTTCATTTTATGTAAAAATGGAAAACATTTTTAAGAAGCAACATAACAAAATGAAACAGAGACAAGCTTCATTTGAAAAGAAGACAGAAAGTGTCCTGTTGGATGTGTGGGCCAGTCACTGAGCTACTAAGCAAAGAAAAGAAAACAGAAATATTAAAGACTAGAACAAATTTAAAATGGATCACAAGAGAATTCAAATGATAAGGGGCTAAACTTTAAGGCAGGGGTCCTCAAACTTTTTAAACAGGGAGCCAGTTCACCATCCCTCAGACCATTGGAGGGACTGACTATAGTTTTAAAAAAACAAAACAAAACATACTATGAACAAATTCACTGCGAGCCAGAGATGAGTCAGCTGCTAAGCAGGACAGGCAGTGCAGCAAAAATACCCAGCAGGCAGGATAAATGTCCTCAGCGGGTCGCATGTGGCCTGCAGGCCGTAGTTTGAGAACTCCTGCTTGAGGTAACTGCATCTGTCATAATCCACTTTCCATTGCATTCTACATGATGGTAAGGCAATTCTTGCCCCTGCTTTATGGTAAGAGAGGATTCACCACAGGATTAATCCACATGTATTGTCCTCCTCCCCCCCTTTTTTTTAAAAAAAGGGACTCGCTGACTTTTATTCTACTTAGGGACTGGAGTTGGACTGGGCTGAGATGCTTTCTTGATGTATAATTACTTCTTGATATAAATTTCTTTCGTATACATATGTAAGTGTCACTGAATTTATTTCTCTAGTCAACCTGGCCTAACACAGAGCCTAAAGTTCTAATAGTCTAGAGCACATAGCCTGTGTCATAAAGGGCTGCATAGAAACTAGGTCCAAAGTGTCTTAGTACCAGCATATTCTCTCTTTTGGTTCTCCATAAGTATTACTAAATACTTTTTCCCCATAGAAGGTTGTTCCTCCCCATTTTCCTACCAATAGATGCACCCCATCCACATTTGACTTGAATTTCCAGTAAGGTTCCATGTCACTCTGATAGCAGTGTCTGTTGGATTAAGATTATCTTAGCACTATTTTATATGGCAGCAGCTAAATGATTTTCTTCTTCTCCTCACATCTTGAAATAATAGATCCAGCTGAGGAGAAGTGATTTTTAAATTTTATATATAAAGAGAAAGTTATATGTTTCATGGATGCTAGGCAGTCTGTCTACCTCATTTTTAGATTAGATTTGAAGATTACATATCCTGGGAGCAAGAGTCTACTTTTATCTTGGTGTTTATCCTTATTCCCGTGAACTCATATACTATTTACCCTTTTGTGATTGACTAACCTTATTAAGCATCATGCTTTCCAGATCTATACATGTCATGAGATGTTTCATAGTTTCATCTCATTTTTAGGGATGTATAATATTCTATAGTTTATATGTACTATAGTTTCTTTATCCATTCTTTTACTGATGTGGCTTTAGGCTGTTTCTAGTCTCTTGCTATTATAAACTGTGCTGCAGTGATCATAGGAGACCATGTATCTGTTCATGTTCTGTCACTTATTTTTTTGGGGGGTATATGTCCACAAAGAGTATGACTGGGTCATATGGTTATTTCTGTTCTCAGTTGCCATATCACTTTCCACAATGTTTGGACATATTTATGAGGTCATCAGCTATGTTTAAGGCTTTGAATCTTGCCAAATTCTCTTCAACATTTGCTGCCCTCTGGGTTTTTGCTGTTGTTGTTTTTGGGGTTTGGGGAGTTTGGGGCTATTGTTGCAGGTGTAAGATGATATCTCATTATTATTTTGATTCGCATTATTGTGTATTTCCTTATGTGTTTGCTAGTCATTCCAGGGCCATCTTTTGTGAACTTTTTTCACCTTTTACTTAGATTCTTATTGATGTGTTGTTGAATTTTTAGTCATTGCTACAGATGTTGCTAAAGGATCTTGTTTTCTTCTTTTGATGAAGTCAATTGATGTGCATAAGTGTTTTATTTTAATAAGTTTCATTCATCTATTTTATCTTCCAATGTGTGTGTTTCCACTATTATATTTGGCAGTTCATGTATGCCCTGCAATAGGGCCCTTAAATTTTCCCAATTTTCTTACTGATGATTTTGATAGCTCTGGGTTTATTTTTAGGTCACTAATCCATCTTATATTTACTTTTGTGCATGGGCCAAGGTTTGGGTTCATTTTAATTCTTCTGCAGATGAAGATCCAATTACTGCAACACCGTTTGTTGAAGAGGACGTATTTTTCTCATTTAATGTTTTTTTGGTTCTTTGGTAGAAATTGGTTTTGTGTAGCTGGATGCTTTTGTTCCTGCATTTTCTATCCTGTTTCATTGGTCTGTGTATCTATCATTATACCAGTACCAAATTGTTTTGACTACTGTGGCTGTTTAATAGGTTTTGTGATTGGGTAGAGCAAGACCTCCTACTTCATTCTTCTTTTTTGAGAAATTGTTTGCTTATCCTAGGTCTCTTCCCTTTCCATACAAAGTTGGTAGCCTTTCCATTTCTTTAATGAATTCCATTGAGATTTAGATCAGAATTCCATTGTATTTGCAGATTGCTGTAGTCAATATTGACATTTTGACAATATTAATCTTCCTATCCATGAACATGAAATGCTCCATTTGAGTAGGTCTTTTTTTAATACAGGACTTTTGTTTATTTGGTTTAGTGTATTCCTAAGAATTTCATATTTTTGTTGCTATTGTAAATAGTATTATTTTTTAATATTGTTTTTGGAGCTCTCATCACTGGTATACAGGAATTCGATTGATTTCTGCTTGTCGATCTTGGGTCCTACTATTTTACTAAATGCCCCAATTGTTCCAAGAGTCTCCTTATGGAATCCTTAGAATTTTCTCCATATAAAATTATGTTATCTGCAAAGAGAGAGAGAGCTTCATCAGCTCACTAACTCCTAGGATAACAATCTCTATGTGTTCCATTTTCATTTTTGATGTCCTCCAATTTTGTATATTCACATACCATGTTCTAATTATTAATAGATTTTTTCAGCTGTTTCTCCTCATTTTGAATAATGCTTTTTTAGCAAATGAAAGTCCTGAAGCATCTACTCCATTAACACCATTATGGACAAGTCTACCTTAAGAAGTCAGCTTTTCCTCATTCATATTTTAAATTCTTTCTAACCTAAGGGACTCATCTTCCGGCACTGTCTCTGATAATGTTCTGTATCTATTCCTTAGACTTTCAATCTACTATGTTTCAATGCTATGCATAAAGTCTTCTTTCATGGTGGATATCTCTAAAAGAGGCAGCCAATTCCTCTTTCTTAGTATGTGCTTGGTGTGGAAACTCCATTGAAACTTTGGGTGACCTTATTGGCATTTGCAATACCAAAGACATAGCTTAGAACATTGTAGTAACTCAAAGGATGACAAACAGACAAATTATGAAGTTTTGGGAAGATAAAAAAAATTGGAAACCTACAAGTCAGTAATATTTCTATTTAGGTAACAATTTAGAGGCCATGTCTATGAGATAGCATGCTTAAAATGTTCTAAACACGAATGGATTTGGAAGCAAAAAGGTATGCTATTAATTGTAATTAACAAGGTTAACATTTTTTTTAATTAAAAGAGATCTGGATTCAAGTTGAATTTTTACTGCTCATTATATAAATGGCCTGGGTCATTTCAAGGATCTCCTCTTTGCCTTTGTTTTGCATTGTTAAACTAAGGATGACCATAGTGTGCATTTTTAGGAATGGGATGTGGATTAACTAAAATAATGAATGAATAGCAATTAGCTTTAACAGATGAAAGAGCCCTAATTTTATAATCATGGAAAATTCCAAAAAGAGTCTTTTCTAAAGCTACTTCCTCTGCGTAAAGTTTCCCACCTCTCCATTCCTTGCCCAGACTCTAAAAGGCTTATCATTTTCTTATTGTTCTATACACAGCTCACCTCCTGGAGTTCCTGGTATCATAGGAGGGGCCATGTCACTTTAAAAAACAAAAAAAAATTCTGCTTGTTTCCCCATGATGTATTTTATCACTGAGTGCAAAGGGATCCCAAATGTGTGCATTCATCAAATACTTATTTAACATCTACTGGTAAATGCAAGACAGGGAGGAAATATTGTTATGAAGAAGCTACGTCTACTCTTGGTCAACTCATAGTTTGGTAATTGAGGCTAAGAGATAGATGTAAAATTGTTGATCATAATATATTGACAGAGGAAAGCTAGAGAAACGCTTTGATTAAGTCATTAGCAAATACTGAGTGCCTATAATATACAAGGCATTATTATTAGGAGCTTATCTACAATTACTATGATTTTAATATTACAAAGGAGTGGAGTAAGGAGTAATGTTTCCTAGACAATGAAGTTCCTTAAAGACAAATAGAATTTGACAGTGATGAAGTTTAGGGAGAAGGGTGTTCCCACAATGGCAAATCAGAATAATTGCTGCTGAGGGAATATACATTCAGCCAATCTGGAATAGAGTAAAAAGGAATGAGAAGTTGAAGAGGGAAGGGGTGGAGCAGTTGGAAAATAGGCTAAAGAAGTATCTTAGGCCAGGTACTGTGTATTGGCTATGAAATGTGGGCTTTATCTTGTAGGCCAAAGAGAATCCCCGAGAGTTTTGAGTGAGGTAATCATATTTGCTTTAGAAAGTTCACTGAGGGGGGAAAAGAAGATGAGCTCAGTATGGGTCCTGTTTAATTTGAGGGGCCTATAGGATATTCAAGTTGGTTTGGGTTCAAGAGGGCTGGCTGGAGGCCTGGGGTTAAGATTATCAGCATGCAGATAGGAGCTGAAGTAGAGGGAAGATGAACTCATGCAAGAAGCCTGGATAGCATGGAAGGGGAGGAGGAAGACTGGTTCGTGGATCCTGGAGTATTCAAGGGTTAGGTCAAGAAAAGGAGCTAGAAAAGGAAACAGACAGAGTAGCCAAAGAGCTAAGAGGGAAACAAGAAAGTGTTGAGGATGGCTAGTGAGTATTTGTTAAAAGAACTTACTAGGCGTGACTAAGATTAGCTATCCAAATGAACATTTTGTCAGAGGCAAAGAATCAAGGAGAATCTTTATGCATTAAACATTCGTCAAGATGCTTCCCTGAGATTCAGATCCAGAAGGCCTGGGTCGGGACTGGAATCTCTATTTCTGACAAGTGATTCAGGAGTGTAGGGCTATGACATTTACTTTGAGCTTTACTGCCATAAATAAAGTTTTAGGGAGTGGGTAAGGTAAAACAGAGGATAGGGAGAATGATCAAATGACTTTCCCCTAGGGCAGATAGAAAACCTAGGTAACTAGCAGTTAGAGCTCTCACCCACCCACACCCACACACTCATACAATATTGGTCTCTTAGAACCCAGGTGCAGTCCCGGAGCCCAGCCAGGAGTAAGCTGAGCCTCAGAATGGAAAATATGGAACCATGATATATGAGGGTGGGGGGATGGGAAGATAATAATGCAAACCATGCAGATCTGCCTGGTAAAGTAACAAGAGAAGTGGGGTGGCCAGGGACTAGTGAACGGCAAATGAGATATGAGCTTGCAATGTGATATGGTGGTTCAACAAAGTCAGTCTCTCTCTCTCTCTCTCTCTCTCTCTCTCTCTCTCTCTCTCAGCACAGCACAGGGCTGAGCTGCTGCAGCACAAAGTCAAAAGCAAAAGCTTCCCAGGCCCAGCCCTAGCCTAAGATTTCTAGGACAACACACAGAGGAGTCTTCAAGACATTCTATTCAGACAGAGGGCTACTGGAAATCCCTTAATACTACAACAAGAGCTGAATCGGTCTGTGAGACAAGCAGGATTTCAGTGCACTGCTGATGACACTCTGATGATTCTTTGCCACTGCAAAATGTTCATTTGGATAGCTAATCTTTCTCCTAGTAAATTCTTTTAACAAATTTATTCACTAGCCATCCTCAACACTTTCTTGTTTCCCTCTTAGCTCTTTGGCTACTTTTCTTGACCTAACCCTTGAATACTTCAGGAACCAGTCTTCCTCCTCCCCTTCCATGCTATCCAGGCTTCTTGCATGGGTTCATCCTCCCTCTGCTTCAGCTCCTATCTGCATATTTGTCTACAACTGACACCTCCAGCACCGTTTCATCAGCTGGATCATATGGTCTCAGTGGCAAAGCAGTTTGCACAGCAGCCTAACCCTGTTGCAGAGCCTTTTCTTGTTTTGGGCCCCACTCAGAATTGGAGGCCATTTGTGTCACTTGATAAATAGATCAAAGTAGAACATCCAAGTGAGGGATATGTTGCTTCTGGACCCATTGAAATGTTACCGAGGTGGAGGGTACTTGAATCTTCATTGGGTTAATTTCCCAACCTCTTGTACGCAGATATTGTACGAATGAATCTAGAGACTTTGATACATCCTCCTTTGTGGATCCAATCACCATAATGTCATCAATATGCAGTGTGGAGTCTTTGGCAGAGTCTTATTTGTGAATCACAATGTAGACCATTGGGATTTTAGAGTAAAGTCCTGCCATCCTCTGCGGACAACTACTTCCCCTGTGAAAACAGCTGTTGAAAAACAGCTGTTGGTCTGTTTCTGAGCCTTGGTGAAAACCAAACACCTCACCATGGGCCACCAAGTCACATGAGGCCTAAGCTACCCATCATGAACTGGGTATTGTCTGATCCACAGAGTCATAAAGTTGAACATGTGCACCAATATTCTATTGTTAAATGAAAGTGGTATATGCGAGATCAGGTCAGACTAGGACCTGAAGGTAAAAGTAAGCTTCATTAAGAAGTGGCCCAAATGCCCACAGTCTCCACTTCTGTCACATTATCTTCTCTCTCCCAGTCTGTACCTATGTCCTTCTAGGGAGTTCCTTACGATAATTTAACTGAAAAACAGAAAAGGCATCCTTGATTGATGGATGGCTCTGTACAATATGTAGACACCACTCATAAGTGGACAGCAGCAGCACGGCAGCCTCATTCTGGGATCTCCCTAAAGGACAGTGTTTAAGGGATATCCTCCCAATGGCCAGAACTTCGAGCAATTCACCTGGCAGTTCAGTTTGCCTGCAAGGAAAAATGGTCAAATTTGAGACTGTATACTGATCTATGGGCTGTGGCTAATAGCTTGGCTGGCTTGGTCAGGGACTTGGAAGGAACATGATTGGAAAATTGGTGACAAGGAGGTTTGGAGAAGAGGTACGTGGATGGATTTCTCTGCATGGTTCAAGAAAGTAAAGGTAATTGTGCCAATGTGAATGCTTACCAAAAGGTTACCTCTGAAGAGGAGGACTTTAACAATCAAGTGGACAGGATAACTCACATTGTAGAAACTGGTCCTCTTTCCTCTCCCACTTTTGTTATTGTCAAATGGGCACATGAAAACAGTGGACATGGTAGTAGGGATGGAGGTTATGCATGGGCACAGCAACATGGACATCCACTCACCAAGGTTGACTAGGTCACTACCACTGTGGAGTGTCCCATTTGCCAGCAGCAGAAACCAACATTAAGTCCAAGATATGGGACCATTCTTCGGGGAGATCAACCAGCAACTTGGTGTCAGGTTGATAATACAGGACTATTTCCATCATGTAGGGGGAAGCATTTTGTTCTTACTGGATTAGACACCTATTCTAGATATGGATTTGCTCCACTAGGGGCACTGTGACTAAGTAGCCAATGCCATAATTCCACATGAGATATGTTGCATTGATTACTATGTTCACACAGTCTCTTTTGATTCAGTGCTGGTGCCTGCCCTCTATCATCACAGGTCCCAATCAGCCCCATCGTGGGCAAATGCTGGGGTTCTTTTAGAGCAGTTCCCTCTGTTAATCCTGGTACACATAAAATAGCAATTGCAGGAGTCTTCAGAGATTCTGGGGCCCACTTCAGAAACTTCTTCTTTAGGATTATGGTGTCCTCAGGACACCCCTTTGTTGGTTTCCCTAAGCTTTAGGATGCCTTCTTCTACAGTGTGCAAAGGTAGGTCAGGCACCTCAAGTTGGTGTAATCTAGGTCATATGCCAGTCCATGCTTCAGTGAACCAATCAAATAAAGACTTAGATCCTCTCTTAGCCTCTCTTGCTAAGACACTGAAAGAAGAATCTGTGCTTAGGGGTTCCATATCCAGAAACTCAGACTGGTCTAGTATTACATTTCTTACACCAGTATTCCACACTCTTAGTAACCATTCGCAGAGATATTCCCGAGGCTTCTGCTTGTATGTATTCGAAAGCTCAAACAGTTCTTTGTGAGTATAGTATGCTTCTTCTTGGGTAAACATCTCGAACTCACCTTTAGGAGTTTGTTGGGTATTAATTTTACTCATAGGTCTAGAGGAAAAATGGGTGATGAGAGTGTTTCCTGGGTGCTCTCAGCACTTCTTGCAGATGCAGCCCCACCTGGTCTTTCACCTTGAAAAGTTTGCTTAATTTGTTCAGGTGTGGGTTGTTTTCTTGATAGTGAATTAATACCTTCAGCTGGGAAAGGTGGATCTATTGACTGGGTGGATCAATTGTTTCTAGAGGCTCAATATCCTCCTTTTATGGATCATCGTCCCTATGTTCCCATCCCATGATCCAGGGTCCCAACTTTTTCCTATTAATATCCTCACTTTGGTATCAGGCATGGCTCTAGATCTGCAATTCAGCTAATGTTATAATTCAGCCACTTGCATAATGAGGTGGGCCTGGTTCTTATCATGTCAGCTCTCCTTTGTAGCACAGGCATAAGTTTTTAAGTCTGTAAGTTGGCACATGAAGCATGTATCTGAGGCCCTGAAGTCATCCCTCTCCTTAATAATGCTTTCCATTCTAAGGAGGACCAGCCAACCAGCTCCACTATACTTGGCATCCTGACAAATCTGCTGGAAAATATCAAACATATCACACAGTGCCTCTCCTTTAAATAGCAACCCATCTACTGGTGATGCTACTTTAGATATTAGCTTTGTTATTTCACACCATGGGCTAGTAAGAGTGGCAGATTTAGCCATGCTTTTAGATGTAGAAATAGCATCATCAGTGTTGTGAAGGCTAATCAGACTGGAAAGCCAAATCAATAAGCCCATATTTATGATTTCTCTAGAAGCACTCCTGGTACCAGCCCTTTTAGGGTTCTATAGAGAAACAAAACGAGGACACTGATAATTTTATATATACTTATATTTATGTACATATATAGGTATCTAACAAGAAATAAACAATTGATCTGTAAAGCACTGTGAATGACTTGGTGCAACTCACTTCTGTGAGACAGCTAATACACTGGCAGTCCTTCAAGTCTTGACTGCCACTGGGTAGTCCTCTGTAGAGCAATTCAGTCTATCCTGCAGCAAACAGCAAGGCAGATTACCAACAGTCAGCCAGATGACAGGGTCTGACAGTCCTCAGCTCAATAGATGTATATGCCAGTGGAGTAGGGAAACAGGGCTTGAAGGAACCTCAATTATAGTGACATAGTCTACAGATTAGATGTTGCATAGGGAATGCAACTTGCAAATGGAGGCACAGAACAAGCAAGGCAGCTGACTTCAAACTGGTCTGAAGATCCAGGAGAAAGAGAGAAACGCGAGGCTCATGGAGTCATTTATATCTCTGCCCCTCAATTCACTTCACATGTGTTTCTTGACCATATTGACACAACAAACTTATCACACCTTCCCATTTCCCCCAATCTTGGATTTCATATACAAACAATCATACAAAACACAGACACACAACAGCAATGGCAAAACAAAACAGAGGTAAACACCAATTCAAAAGAAAGCAGAAAATAGAAATTAAAACAACTTTAAAGTGGGTCAAAAGGGAAATCAAATGACAGGATATTATATTTTAGCCTAACTACATGTGTCATAATTGACACCATGCTCCTTGTCTAAGCAAGACTATCCACATCCCTGGACAAAGTGCAGAGGGTATTCACCAGATGAGTTATTAATGTGGGGAACCTATAAATGAATTTTATATTCATTTATTATTCATTATATTCCAACTGGGTGCTCACAATGTAAGCCCTGATATGATTCCCTTCTTCAAATTTGGATTTTACTGTGTACAATCCTTTGTTCATACAGGATGGTAGGATTTAGGCTCAGAGATGATGAATTAAGGACAAGACAAAAAGGTAGCATCCGAGGAGCTGGAGGAGCCAGAGGAGAAGCCACACAGCCTTATCCTGATGGAACCAGACCTCTGAAGCTGGAGAAGCCAACTGGAGACCCCTGCCAGTGCTGAGTTGCTTCTACCACCACTGGATGCTGTTGATGGACCCTGAACCCTGGAAACAAGGAGCCATCGGGGAGACCCCTGCCAGTGCTGGGATTCTGCACCCACTGGTCTGTGACTTCATGAGTTGGAAGGAGATTTTATAGACTGGTATCAGGCATATAGGCTAATATCGGACTTATGACTTTGAACTGGACTGGGTTGGGATGCTTTCTCAATGTTCCATTACTCTTGTATATAAACCTTACCCTTATATTCAGATGTGTGTCTATGAATTTGTTTCTCTAGTCTACCCAGACTAACACAGTCAGCAAGACAATCCAACTAATAGCAAAAGAAACAATATAATTAAAATCAGATAATTAATATCTGAGGAAAAAAGAAACGAAAAAAATAAATGCTGCTAAAAGGTGGTTCTTCGAAGTGATAAACCAAATCAACAGACTTCTCATGAATTTAACCAAAGAAATTAAGGAACACATTTCAATTGCAAGAATGAAGGATGAAAGAGGGGGCATTACAATGGACCCTAGCAAAATTTAAATGATAATTATACATTACTATGAAGGACTGTACTCCAAAGAATTAAAAAACTTGGGAGACATGAACAAATTATTTGAAAAACAATCCCTCCCTAAACTATCCCTGATAGCCATCAAGAACCTGAACACACTGATATCAACAGAAGAAATAGACTAGGTTATAAAGAGATTACCAACAAAAAATCTCCTGGACCAGATGGGTTCACTGGAGAATTCTATCATGCATTCAGGGAAGAACTGACACCAATCCTATACAAACCCTTCCAGAAGATAGAAAAAGAAGGCAAACTCCCAAATTCATTCTACGAACCTAGTGTAACTCTGATACCTAAATTGGGCAAGGATCTCACAAGAATCAAGAACTACAAACCAATTTCCCTAATGAATATTCATGCAAAAATCCCTAATAAAATACTTGCCAATAAAATACAAAAGTACATAAAACAAATAATTCACCATAACCAAGTGGGATTCATACCAGGAATGCACAGGTGGTTTGACATATGAAATTCCATTAGTATTACTTGCAATATTGACATGAAAAACTCTAAGAACCACATGATAACATCAACAGATGCAAAGAAAGCATTTGACAACATCCAACACCCATTCCTTTTAAGACACTCAAGAAAATAAGGATTGAAGGAAAATTTCTCAATATAATACAAGTTATATATGAAAAACCAACAGCCAATGTGGTAGTCAATGGAGAACAGATGAGATCAATTCCTTTGAAAAGGGGGATGAGACAAGGATGTCCCTTGTCCCCACTCCTGTCTAACATGGTACTGGAGGTCCTAGCTAACAATATAAGGCAAAGAAATGACATCAAAGGTATTTGTCTGAGGAAGGAAAAAATGAAACTATTATTATTCACAGATGATATGATTTTGTATATGGAAAATCCTAAATTCCACAAGAGGAGTACTGGAAGCAAAAGAAGAATATGGAAGAGTGACAGAATATAATATCAACAAACAGATGTATATCAGACTAATATACACATCTGACGAGGCCACCGAAGAGGGGATCAAAAAGGTGGTACTCTTCACAATAACCAAACAAAAATTGAAATATCTAGGGCTAAACCTGATGAATAAAACAAAATATCTGTCGGAGGAAAACTACATATCACTATTAAGAGGAAACATGGGTGACCTCAACAAGTGGAAGATCCATGTTTGTGGATCAGTAAACTCAATATTGTAAAGATGTCAATTTTACCCAAGGGTCTATATAAGTTCAATGCTATTCCAATACAAATTCCAGCATCTTTCTTCAAATAATTAGAAAAACAGATTACCAACTTCGTATGGAGAGGGAAGAAAGTGAGAATTAGCAGAGAATTCCTCAAAAAGGACAAAGTTGGAGAGCTTGCTTTACCCAACATTAGCACTTACTCTACAGCCACAGTGGTCAAAACAGCATGATATTGCCATAATGATAGATATTCAGACCAATAGAAATGGATTGAAAGCCCAGAAATAAAATCATCAACATACAGACATTTATCATCGGTAAGGGCCCCCCAAAATGAAACGGATACCATCTTCATTTCGTGGTGCTGGAAAAATTGGATATCTATCTGCAGAAAAATGAAGCAAGACCTTTACCTTACTCCATATATTAGAATAAACTCAAGGTGGATCACAGACCTACAGGTAAAACCCCAAATTATTAGGATTATCAATGAGGGAATTAGAACAAATCAGAAAACTTTGACTCAGGGAATACCTAGGCTATTAGAAATAGGGAAGATCACAAACACAGAGGAGACACAAACTGACCAGTGGGGCATACTAAAGATAAAACACTTGTGTACATCAAAAAAATTAGACAAGAGAGACAACATAATGGGAAAACATATTTAACAATGATACATCAGACAAAAGCCTTTTTACTAAAATCTACAATGCTCTGCTAATTTACAATAAGAAAAAAAAAACAACTGTCCATTCAGGAGGTGGGAAAAGGACTTGAGCAGAAGTTTCTGTAGGGCAGAAATCCAAATAGCCAATAAATATATGAGAAAATGTTCCAAATCTCTAGCACAAGAGAAATGCAAAGTAAAGTATCTACGAGACACCTCCTAACACTTTCAAAGATAGCCCAATTCAAGAAATCAGAAAGTATCAAGTGCTGGAGGGATTGCAGAGATATAGGAACTATTTGTCCACTGCTGGTAGACCTCTAGGTATGTACAACGATTATGAAAATCGATCTGGTAGTATCTAAAACAGTTGGAAATTGAGCTATCATACGATCCGGCAATACCCCTACATATATAGAAGTGACAAGATATAAACCACAACCAGACATCTGTGCCCCAATGTTCATCATGGCAGAGTTACAATTGTAAGAAGTTGGAAAACTCCAAATTTTCATCAACAGACAAATGTATTTAAAAAAAAACAACTATGGTACATATATACAATGGAGTATTATGCACTCCTAAAAAGCAATAGTGAACACATGAAGCACATTGCCAGATGGGAAGAACTAGAGGAAATGATGCTAAGTGAAGTTAGCCAAGCAAAAAAGGACAGGTACAACATGTGTCCACTGAGGTAAACTCAAAAAAATCAAGAAAGGGCATAGGGAAGAAGCTACTATATATATATGCCCCTGGGGTAAGGTCAAGGTAATATGGCAGGGATCAAAGAAAACGTGGGGATACAAATGGTAGCTCACTAAAAAGGATGGGAATAAAGAAAAGATGAGTAGACGAGGGAACAGGGCAGTAATCCACCCGAGGGAAGGGTGTTGTATATATCCCCACAGGCAAAGAGACCAGACTTCAACCTGGTGATCCAAGACAAAAATACAACACACTGACAAGAAGCAGGGAATCAAAAGAAAGGCCTGAGGGGCCGGCCCTCTTACCAACTTAACAGCATGCACCCCCACACGCACCCCCTGAAGAATTTATTTCAGAGGACAGCACTGAAGCTACAGCTCAAAGAGAGGGACTTGTCCGATCACAGCAAATAGGAGCCAATGAGCAGAAATTGAAAAAGAGTGAAGCCCATTCTGGTCCACCAAGCCCGGAGGACAAAATCTCTGCTCAGAGCAATCAATTCACAGAAAGGACCCTAGGGCTGGCGCCACCATGAGACACAACTTTCCTCATTGATCCCTGCAACCATGGGGGACAACACTGGAGACAACACGGCAGGAATTGTGCTTGCCCTGGGCCCAACATGTCGAATGAAGTCAGACACTGGAGGCATGGAACATAGCAGCAAGGGAAGCAAAGCAATGAAGTCCCCAGGGCATACCAAAAGTAGACAATGGAGTTAGGACTTGGTCCCCCATCAAAATCAACTGGAAAACACTCATAAAGAACAACAAATAGACCTTGAACTACTTGTAGGCTTTTTGGGGGGTGTTGTTGTTGCTGTTGTAGCTATTGTTTTATTTTCTATGGTTGCTTTATTGTGTTTGGTCTTGTGCCAGTGCATAATATTGTCACTTCATGTCTAGCTGGAAGGGTTTGGTGGGATAAATAAGCCTAGAGAGAGAACAATGGGATTACAGCTCCAGGGGGACTTGCTAGCAGGAAAGGTGATGTTAAAGGAAGTGCGTGTTAACAAACTCAGGGACAAGGGGACAACAAGTAACTGAAAATCAATGGTGAGGAGTGTGTAGGAGGTCTGACAGTCCTGGATCAAGGACAGTGTAGTGGAGAGGAATTTCTGAAACCCAAATGAAGGCTGAACATGATAGTGGGACAAGAGGAAAGTAAAAAGAAATAGAGGAATTAATTGAGGCAAAGGACATTTATAGAGATCTAAATAGAGGCATATAAATATGTAAGTATATTTATATATGATGAGGGGGAAATAGATCTATGTACATCTACTTATAGGCTTAGTATTAAGGAGACACATGGACAGTGGGCCCCTAATCCAGTACTCCCTCAACACAAGAACACTTTTTTCTAATAATTCAGCAGTCTGAGGTGCTCAACTTCCCGACATGATCACTGAAGACAAAGTGGGTGCATAAGCACATGTGGTGAAGAAAGCTAATGGTGCCCAGCTAGCAAAAGATATAACGTCTGGGGTCTTCAACGGCTTGAAGAAAAAAATAGTCATCTGGCTGAGAAACAACAAAGCCTACATGGGAAAAGCACATCAGCCTCTGTGATCGCGAGGTGTTGAAGGAATCAGGTATCAGATATGAAAGAACAAAAAAAAATCCATATCATTGTGAATAAGGGGGAGTACAGATTGGGGACCCAAAGTCATCTGTAGGCAACTGGACATCTCCTTACAGAAGGGTCTCAAGGAGGAGACAGCCAGTTAGGGTGCACTGTAGCAGTGATGAAACATACAACTTTCCTCTAGTTCTTAAATGTTTCCTTGGGGCTGAGCCCCGGTGGTGTAGTGGTTGTGTGCGGGACAGCGACACACAGGGTTGGCGGTTCAAATCCAGCAGCTGCTCTCCAGGGGCAAGGCTGAGCTTCCTACTCCCACCAGGCAGTTATGACCCTCCCCCAAAAAAATGCTTCCTCCCACCTCCACTATCATGATCCCAATTCTACCTTACAAATCCTTCTGGACTGGAGGATGTGCACTGGTGCAGATAGGAACTGGAAACACAGGGAATCCAGGACAGATGAACTCCCCAGGACTGGTGGTGAGAGGGACGATACTGGGAGTGTGGAAGGAATGTGAGGGAGAGTGGGGGAGCAGATAACAAGGATCTACGTATAATCTCCCTGGGGTATGGACAGTGGAAATAGGGTGAAGGGAGACATCAGATGGTGTAAAATATGACAAATAATAATTTATGAGTTATCAAGGGTTCATGAAGGATAGGGGAGTTGGGAGGGAGGGGAAAAAAATATGAGTTGATACCAGGGGCTCAAGTGGAAATTAAATGTTTTGAGAATGATGAGCAAAACAAATGTAAAAAAGTGCTTGATACAATGGATGGATGGATGGATGGATGGATGGATGGATGGATGGATGGATGGATGGATGGATGGATGGATTGTGATAAGAGCTGTATGAGCTCCTAATAAGATGATTTAATTTTTCAAAGGTCATAGAAGCGTTTATTAAACAACATGTAAATATGTATAAAGCTACTGCTTCTTGACATATCATCTATCTAGGTGTTTACACTATTACACTATTATACAAATATAGTATTTCTATTTTTAACCCTTCCTTAAAATATTCATCACTATTATTTACACCATGTCAAAAAGCTATTTTGTAGTCTTCAAAGGATTTAATTTTGTGTTTCTTTTAAATGTCCTATGAGTTTGGGAACCAAAAAGAAATCTCAAGAGGTGACAATGTAAGATAGATGGGGTAAGAGTTTTCAATAACATTTTCACAGGTCATTTCTTGCTTCCTTGAAGAATGTGCAGGCTTATTGTTGTATTGGATTAAAATTCCTTGGTGCAACTTTCCTGTTTTCTCAAAAATGAAAATTTCCATCTCCATCCCTTCCCATTTCCCATAGGTGTCAATGTAATAAAGTGATTTGGTCTGTAAACAACAACAAAAATGCATACTATCTTATAGTCCTACCAATTAGATGGTGTTCATCAACCAGTACCAACTTCTCTAAAAAGTATCACATTAGAAAATAAAGGACAGAGTAGGAGAAAAATATGAAACAGTCCAAAACATAAAAGACCAGGTTTACTGGTCAGATACTGATCAAACTCCCAATTCAACTCCACATTAAAATAAGCTAACAAAAGATTACAAAGTTTACCCAAAAACAAAGTTCAAAGGGTTAGGAAAGAAGGAGGAATAGACATAAAACACAAAAAGGGTATGTGGGACAAACTACTGTACCTTGAGGTGATTGCAATGCATCAGCTGAATTAGAATGTGCAGGAACTTATGAATGTAAAATTATGATCTGCTCTGTAAGCCTTCACTTAATTAACGGTAGTTTATAAAAATCAAAATAACTTGATCCTAAGTAGACTTTGTAGTTATTCTGTGTTCTTTGAGAAAACCTTTCAAGATTACCCCTTTTAGAATTAAAAAAAAATAGTCACCATAACCTCTGAACTGACCTCTCTGCATATAAATTAGCTAACGCAATAAATGCCCTCGGAAGCCACTGTTCTTGTTTTTTGGTATCAAAATAATTTTTTTTATTAAAGGCAGAGGCAAAGAACTGTGGGACACTAAGCAAACCCTCCAAGACTAGATATAAATTGATCTAGCTAAGAAAAAATTATTCTCTTAAACATATTCTTTCCTCTTCCCACATTGATTGCGTGGGTATGTGACTAGGTTTCACAGGTTAATAAATAGCTGATCCTATGTAATGTAGCTCAGAGAACATGCCAAGAAGGGAAAGTTCTGAAGGTCAATGCATAGGAGAAAGGATCTTGGGTTCAAGTAGCTGATTTCCCAAATGGAGAGAAAGACGAAGATTCAGCACTGTGATGCTGCTACCAAAGTGCTGAGCTCTGTACCCAAGGTGCCTTGATTCAATGCAGGCACTCAGTGTATACTGACTCTAGAGAAGCCACTGTTTTAATTGGATTTTTTTTCCTGAAGACACCATTATATGAATAAGAAAATTATATTATTAAAGAAATAACTTAGCCTCAACCATTCACTAATTGTAAAGACATGTCCAAACACATTTTTAAATAAACCTGTGTTTTTATGGGCTAGAACCCTAGTAGCAATATCTTTATACTTAGCCTCATGGGTTTTTTTCTCTATTCTATCACCTGAACAAATTAATTTCTTAGCTTGTTCCACAAGGCTTCTGCGTGGCAGTACAGTATGTTAAGTGTCAAACTGCTAATCACAAGGTTTGCTTATTTGTAAGTGACTGCTCTCACAAATATTTATAATACCAGAACCCTAATGATTATCTATATAAAACTATTATAATACTATTTATAATGCTATAAGTACTATTTAGGAGCATCACTATGAGTCAGAATGGACTCTAACAGCAGTGGGTTTTTGGTTTGTCATCTTAAAGTCTATTTTTAACAAAACTTTTAATTTTGAAAAAATTTAAATTAAGTGAAGGTTTACAGAGCAAATCAATTTTCCATTATTCAGCTCATAAACTTTTTATTTCATATCAGTGATTTTAAACCCCATAATGCAACTTGAATTACCCTACTTCTTCCCTGTTTTCTGTATTTAAAATTTTAATTTTCATTTTGTTGTTTATAATAAACACAGCAAAACATACACCATTTCACTAATGTCCACATGTACCATTTATTGACATAAATTGCACTCATAGTCGTGCAATACTTTTCACCCTCTTTTTCTGAGATCTTCCCACATTAACATAAATTAATATTTTAAGTTCCTATATATAGATTGTAAGCTAAATTATTTTAGCTTTAAGAAGACTTAAGAGGATTTGTTTGCTGTAAAATTTAAAGACTACCCAAAGAAAACAGTTTCAGCAGTTCCTCCAACCTCCATGACTCCAGGAAACCTGGAGTTTATGAGAATTTGAAATTCTGTTCCGTGTTTTCCCTCTTTTGATCAGGATTTTTTCTATGGAATTTTAAAGGCTCAGTAACAGTAGCCAAGAGCCGTTTAGTTCTTTTGTTGTCATGAAAAATGGAGGCAGTTGTTAATGTTAATGGTTACACACACATCAATTGTTGTACTTTAGATTGTTGCTTGTACATTTTTGAGACCCTAGTCACTAGATAAAGAACTAGTTTTTATTTCTGCATCCACAAGAGATATTTACTTGTAGTTTTCTTGTGGTCCTTTTGTCTGGTCTTAGTGTGTTATGTTTCCTTCATAAAATGAACTAGAGCATACACCTTCCTTCTCTATTTTTTGGAAGCATTTAAACAGGATAGGCATCAATCTTTATCTGAATGTGGGTAGAATTCCCCAGTAAAGCCATCTGGTCCAAAGATTTTAAGTGGTGAAGCAGTTTTTGATTACTGATTCAATCTCTTCATTTGATATAAATCTATTGAGATTTTTATTTTTTTCATGAGTCAGTTGGGGTAGGTCATTAACTTCTTACAATTTGTCCATTGTATTTAGGTTTTCCTGGCTTATTGCCATAATTCTTAACACTCTGTCATAATTCTCTTTATTTCATTTTAACAGTTTTATTGGCACATAATCCACATATCATATAACTCAAAAGTGCAATCATATCAAGAAGAATTATAAAATCATCACTTCAATGCATTTTTGGACATTTTTAATGTTTAAATTGCTTTTAAAATGAGGTGTGTAATCTAGTGCTCCATGCCCCTCCTGCATACTTTGTTTGCTCCCCAACTCCCTGACCCTCACTATCTCCCACCCCTAATCCCTAACTCCTCTATAAACCCTTCATCCATTATTTTCTCTATGCATCTATGAGGGGGTGCCCTACAAAACTCTGAATATTTTCAAAACTGTATTTAGGATTTTTTACATAGGTACTTTTATTTCAAAATAGTTATGATTATAAAGGATTATTGTGCCATACCTATAAAAATAATGTGACACACAAACATCTGTGATTTCTTTTTTTAGATTACGTATCATACCTTTATTATATTATATTTTAGGTACATACAACATGAGGGAAAATCTCAATATGATAGTCTAACAAAAAAAATGCAACAATGAACTCCAACATATTGACCATTGTGAGTTCCTCACAGAACCAGGCAATGCTTTGTTCTGTTACAAGTGAGTTTGCTATGCATCAGAGCTTTGTGGGCAGCAAGTAACAATAACGATATCATACAGTACACTAAAGGGGCAGGGAGGGATTTTGAGATCCAGAATTCCCTTTTCCCCAAGTTTTTGTTTAGATCTTTCCATATTTAAGAATCAGAAATCAACTTCTTCAAGCATATAATTTCACCCTTCCAATCTATTAGCTCTCCCTTCTACAAGATCAGACAATACTCTCTTGTGCTGTGGTGTGCTGTTCACTTTGCCCTCGTTTTTTACTAATAATAGACCAGTGCTTTTTGTGGTGACTCCAGTTCATGAAAACCCTATGAGTTGTAGAGTAGACCTGGATTTCATGGGGTTTTCTTTTCATTTCAGTTTTTTTTGTAACTAATTTTTAAAATCATTTTCTTGGGGACTCATACAACTCTTATCATGATCAATACATGCATCAATTGTATGCAGACCATATTTTCACATTTGTTGCCATCATCACTCTTGAAACATCCTCTTTCTAATTAGGCCTCCGGTATCAGTTCCCTATATTTCCCCTCCCTCCATACTCCCTTCTCCCCATGAACCCTTAATAATTTACAAATTATCATTATTTTGTTATATAGTCCACTGTCTGATGTTTCCTTTCACTCACTTCCCTGTTGCCTGTACCCCAGAGAGGAGGTTATACGTAGATCGTTGTAAATGGTTCCCCCTTTCTACTCCACCTTCCCTCCATCCTCCTGGTATGACCACCCTCACCATGGGTCCTGAAGGGATTATCTGTCCTGAATTCCCCATGTTTCTGGCTCCAGTGTACATCTCATGATCTAGCTGGACTTGCAAGGTAGAATAGGGATCATGATAGTGGGTGAGGGGAAGCACTTAAGAACTAGAGAAAAGTTGCATATCTCATGGTTGTTACACTGTACCTTGACTGGCTCGTCTCCTCCTTGCGACCCCTCTGTAAAGGGATGTCGCTTCACCCATTGATGGGCTTTGTGTGTCCAATCTGTAGTCCTCCTCCTTTATAATGATGTAATTTTTAGTTCTTTGATACCTGATACCATCAACAGCTCGTGGTCTCATAGTGTGCTTCTTCCATGTGGGCTTTGTTACTTCTGAGCTAGATGACCACTTATTTATTTTAAAGCCTTTAAGACCCCAGATGCTGCATCTTTTGATAGCCAGAAACCATCAGTTTTCTTCACCACTTTTGATTATGCACTCCTTTGTCTTCAGTAATCGTGTCGGGAAGGTGAGCATCATGGAATGTCAATTTAATAAAACAAAATGTTCTTGCATTGAGGAAGTACTTAAGTGGAGGTCCAATGCCCATCTGCTGTCTTAATACTAATCCTATAAGTATATGCACTTAGATCTATTTTCCCATCATCACATATAAATATATTTACCTAGGTCCATGTCTGTATTTAGACATCTACAAATGCCCTTTACTCCCCAGTTCTATCGGCTATTTCCTTTTACTTTCCTCTTGTGACACTATCATGCTCAGCCTCCATTTGGGTTTCAGTATTTTCCAAACTCCTTGCAATTGTGAACTGTGCTGCGATGAATATTGGAGCATAGATGTCTGGTCGAGGTTTGCTGTTTGCTTCTTCTGGGTATATGCCCAGTAAGTGGATTGCTGGAGCGTATGGCAGCTCAATTTCCATCTGTTTTAGATATTGCTAAATTGATTTCCATAGTGGTTGTGCCTACACATGTCCATCAGAAGTGGATAAGAGTTTCTGTCTCCCCAGCCCCTCCAACACTTGTTGCTTTCTGATATTTTTTTAATTGCGCTAACCTTGACAGTTGGTGGCATCTAATAGTTGTTTTGAATTGTATTTCTCTTATGGCTAATGATCGGGAATATTTTCTCATATTTCTATTGGCCATTCAGATTTCTGCTTCTGTGGAATTTCTGTTCAGGTCCTTTGCCCACCTCCTCCATGGACAGTTAGTTTTGCTCTTTTGGGAAGCTATCAGGGTATTGTAGATTTTAGTAGTAAGGACTTTCTGTGATTTGTCATTGCTAAAGATGTTTTCCCCATGCATGGGCTCTCTGATTACTCTCTTGGTGAATTTTTGCGATGTACACAGGTGTTTTAGTTTCAGTATATCCCACTTGTCAATTTGTGCTTCCTCTGTGTTTGTGTTCTTCCCTATTTCTGTTCGCCTATGTAATCCTTGTTGGTGATCCCTTGATAACCTTGTCTATTTCTTCTATTGTTATGGGTCTGTTAAGATGCTTGATGTTCATCAGGGAGAGTCTAGGGAGGGATGGGTTTTTCAAGAATTTGTAGATATCTTCTAAGTTCTTGAATTCATTGGAGTACAATCTTTTGTAGCACTATGTAATTACCCTTTTTATTTCATTAGGGTCAGTTTTAATGTCCCCTCTTTCATCCCTCATTCATGCTATTGAAATTTGTTCCCTCCTTTCTTTGGTTAAATCTGCTAGTTGTTTGTTGATTTTGTTAATCCTTTCAAAGAACCAATTTTTAGCAGCATTAAGTTTTTCCATATTTTCTTCCCTCTCCTGAATCTCAGTCCTGATTTTTATTTTTATTTTCTTTGCTATTAGCTGGATTGTCCTGTTGACTCTGCTCTAGTTGTATATTTTGTATCAGCATATCAGTTATGACATGTTCTTCCTTTTTCAGGTGTCCATGTGCTGCTATGAAAATTCCTCTTATAACTGCTTTTGCTGTGTCCCATAAGTTTTGTTATGTCATGTTTAAATTGTTTTCTAGAAATTTCATAATTTCATCTTTGATATGGGCTAGTATGCACTCCTTTTTCAATGTAGAGTTATTCATCCTCTAATTATTTGCTCTTGTTTTCTTTGTCTTCCTTTTGTTGATTTCCAGCCTTATGGCACAGTGGTCTCAGAGAGAGGTCTGTATGATATCAATGTGCTTAAGTTTATGCAGATTTGCCTTATACCCCAGCATGTGGTCTATCTTTGATTATGTGTAATGTGGACTAAAAAGGAATGTGAATTTTTTATATTTGGATGAAAAGCTCTGTAGATATGTGTCAAGTCAAATTCTCTGATTGTAGTGTTTAGATTTCTAGCCCCCTTGTTTAGTTTATTTCCCTGTGGTCTGTCTTTATCAGAGAGTAGTGTATTGAACTCACCCACAATAATTGTTGAGGCTGTGATTTCTTTTTTCATCTTTTGGCATGTTTGACTTACATATTCAGCAGGAATCTCATTCAGGGACTATATGTTTAAAATGCATATTAGTTCATTGTCTACCATTCAGTTGAACATTATATAGTGTCCCACCTTATCTCTTTTTACGGTTTGCACTTTGAGGTCAATTAATTCGAGATTAAGATTGATACTCCTGCTTTTTTTGAATTGTTGTTTCCTTGGTATGTCTTTCTCCACTCTTTGATTCTCAGTCTATTTTTGTCTGTAGTCTTGAGATGTGTCTCCTGTAGTCAACAGATTGATGGGTTGTGCTTTCTAAGCCAGTATGATACCCTCAGTCTTTTAATTCCTGAGTTCAGTTTATTGATATTTAGGGTTATTATCTCCAACTGTGGAATATGTGTTGTCAGCTTATACCATTTGTGTTGGTTCCCTATATCCCTTTCTTTTCAGTGTGTTGTGTATGTGTGTGTGAGCGTTGATCATTCTCAACTTATTTCCACCCTTAAGCCATTCCTATTTGGGGGTCTGTTTTCTCTTTGTTGCACTCTGGGTGATGTAGTTTTATGTGGTGTTCTCGTATTTATGTTTGATGAGTGCTGTTCTTCTGCCCATACTGGGTCAGCAAGGATCTTTTGTAGGTCTGGGTTTCTTCTAATGTATTCTTTGAGTTTTCCCTTGTCTGGAAAACAAGAAGTAAGGAAACTCTTACTTCTCCATCTATCTTGATAGACAATTTAGCTGGGTAACTATTCTTGGGTTTGTGCTATTTTCCTTCAATTTTTGGAATATACTACTACACTCTCTCTGCTTCTTTTTAGTGTCTGCTGATATTTCTGAGCATACTCTTATTTGGGAAACTTCATATTGGATTGCTTATTTTTCCCTAACTGCTCTCACAATGTTCTCCTTTCCCTCAACATTGAGTTTAGCTATTATGTCTCTTGGTGACTTCTTCTTGGCATTCACTTTAGCAAGTGTTCTTTCAGCTTCCTTAATGGCTACCTGGTTTTAATTCATTAAGCTGGGAAAATTTTCCTTAAATAATTCTTTCACTATTGTTGCAGATAACTTCTTTGTTGTGTTTTCCTCCCATAGACCAATAATTCCGATGTTATTTTCTTCATAACATCAGGCATAGCTCTTACATTTTCTTAGTTTCTCTGATGATCTCATTAGATTTTTGTTCACATTTTTAAAGTCCAGTTGGCTATCTTCTATGTCACTGGTGTGGTTTTCAGCTTCTTCCAGTCAATTGTCAAAGTCCGTGAATCTGCTGTTGGTTTTTGTTATCTCGTCCCTAAGCTCTTGTACTTCCCTTTGGTGTATGGATTTTATCTCATCTAACAATTCATCCTTTTTCTCTATTGTTTCCCTTACATCCTATATGACTCCAAGCAGCATTCTGAAAATTTCTTTTTGCAGCATATCAATGTCTGCTTCTTCTATGAACGTCATCAAGCTCGGGGCATCTTCTGTCATTGCCTTTTGTTTCTCATGTTTTTTTCATTGAGGTTTTTCGGGCTGATTGCTGTTTGCATTGCATTGTTTTCAAGGAACCAGATGCCATTTTCCAGGGAGTCAGAGAGCTCTGGCTCTCTCTCTGAGATACTTGTAGGAATGTATTTTGAACTCCCTGTGGCTAATTTCACTATAGAATTAGCCTTGCACTTTATCCTCTTGTGGCTTCTCTCTTTCCCTAGTTAACCAGTATTCTGTTACTTGGAAGGCAAGTTGGATGGTTCTCTTAGAGGCCATTGGTTGGATTTTTGTGGACTCACAAAGGTGACACAGTACTGTACGATCTCACCAGGAGCTATGATGGTGCAGCCCATGGCAGCCTAGGGCACGACAGGGGGTGGGCAGGCATGCCTGGAGCAAGGGTAGCACCATAGAAGGCTGGTGGGCTACCTGCTCCTGAGCAAAGCACAATGAATGACTTTCTAGGAGGGGCCTAAACCGATCTAAGGACAGGGTGGGGCTAATCTCTTCAGAGACGTCTTTGAAGGTGTGTCCTAAACCCATCTGGAGGTCAAATTAATGTCATGAGGTAATTGGTTTACAAGCTCTCTATTTTCAGATTTCCCAATAAACATTTCTATACATCCTTATACCTACAATTGTAAGCATAAGAAATCAGTATTAACAACATATAATCAGATACTAAACTCAATTCTTAAACTGTCAAGTTCAGTCCTTATTTGGCTTATCTAAATATTTATCTGAACTATTCTATTGACACAAAAACATGGAACTAGGTCTCTGAAGACTTTAAAACATATCCATGCATTCTGTCAGCTATTTTGACTTTCTTCAACCATTTTCTTGAGCAGGATAGGTTCTGAGACATTCACATGGCGATTTTTACCTCTGAGCTCAAAATATATATTATCAACATTCATTTTTGCCATTTCATACAGGAATAACCAAAGACAGAATCCAAACAAAATAATCAAAATGTTAACTTCCCATATTGTTCCCAGAAAACAATTCCGTAAACTGCAAGGGCATATCTGACTTCTGGCTAGACAACAAAACACCACTAGGAGGCAGAAGTCAAACATACAACTACTCTTCATCTTTATGATTTGTTTCTCCAGTACCCCACTCCAATGATACTATCATGTGTTAGTCCGGGTAGACTAGAGAAACAAACTCATAAACACACATATGTATATAAGGGATAGGTTCATATACAAGAGGAATGGAGCATTGAGAAAGCATACCAACCCAGTGCAGTCCAAGTCCATATGTCCAACATTAGCCCATATGTCCGATACCATTCCATTAGTCCTCTTCAGAGTCACGAAGCACATACAATGATACCAAGACAATCACAAGCCAGTGAAGGCAGAGTCTTGTGTATCCAGTGGTTGTAGAAGCATCTCAGCACTGTCAGGATTCTCCATGTGGCTTCTCTGGCCCCGGAGGTCTGGTTCCATCAGGGTAAGCCCATGTGATTTCTCCTCTGGATCCTCCAGAACTCAAGGTCTATGAGCATGCTGCCATGTTGTTTTGTCAGTAGTGTGTCTCCCAGGAACAGAGTCAATAGTCTTTCACTTTCAAGGGAGAAATATCATGAGATTTCCCAGAATTCTCAGAAAAAGCCATGCCCACACAGGTTTCATTGACTATCTCCAGATTGACAGGCTAGACTCCACCCCTACAATCTTAATCAAATTGACAACAAAGTACATGATTGCCACACTACCATTATCAATTTCAAAACATTTTCCTTGACCTTTCATTTTTTCATCTACAAAAATGGGGAGAAAGAATTGAATTGATAGCCCTGGTGGCACTATTGCATAAGTTTGACTTTCATTAAGTTGATGATTCAAACACACCTGGGATAAGGATGAGGCTATCTACTCCTGTAAGAATTTACAGCCATACAAACTTTATACAGGGCCAGAAACCACTTGATAGCAGTGGGGTTTAGTATTGTAAAGAATAGATGAATTAACAAATGCAAATATTTAATAAGTTTTTCATAAGTGTCAGCAGCAACAATCATTAATTATATTATTAATAAATTATAGGATGGGGCTCAGCATGCTCAGGGGGGTGGTGGTTGCTTTTAGGTGCTGTCAAGCCAGTTCCGACTCAAAGTGACCCTATGTGCAGCAGAATGAAATGCTTCCTGGTCCTGTGCCATCCATACAATTATTCTTATATTTAGGCCCTTTGTCACTGTGTCAATCTGTCTTGTTGAGATGAATCAACAAGATCCAGAAGATGGTGGAGTGGTAGCAGGGATTAAAATAATGAAATGGAAAATAATTCTCATTGGATGTTGTAAACTGATAACCACAGTAAGAATGTTAATCTTCATGTGATACTTAGACAAACGATTTCCTTTAAAATGAGTCAAATTATCTTGCATGACTTTTTTATGGCCCATCTGCAAATTCTCAGAGAATTTGTAATCTCTTTACAAAAGTGAACTCAGAAGTATTCTTAAGATAGGCAAATAAATGAAGCCTCAAACACCTGTAGAGGAGTTCACAATGTCTAATGCATTTTTCATTTTTTTTATTTGATCCTCCTGCAGAAACCAGAGAAGAAATGACGATTCCCAGTCTTTTGGTGATTTAAATGAAGCTCTGAAAGGGAAATGACTTTCTTAAGGTCATGAAGCAAACAAAATAACCAAACTCACTGCCCTTGAGTCAATTCCAATTAATAGTAATCCTATGGACTGGGAACTGACTGCCTTTGTGGGTTCCTGAACAGAAATCTTCATTTCCCCCCACATAGGGTGACTGATGACTTATAGTTACTATCTTTGCAGTTAGCAAACATGTGATTCACTCTGTATCCAGTGGCCATGGATTTGAGCCCACAATTAATCCTAGAAGAGAGAATAAAGCTTAATTCTCTCCTTTCTCTTTCTCCTTTTGCAGAGTTCCATTCAGTTTTTCAGAAATACCCTGTTCCAAGCCCTGTGCAGCCACCAAAAATAGAAATTAAATTATCATTGTCTAAGGAGAGATATCCACCATTTATCTCTCATTTTGCTATACTGTTATGTCTTATGCTGTATTGCTGTATTATGTATTGCTGTAATGCTGAAAGCTATGTCACTGGCATTTCAAATGCCAGTAGCATCACTCAAAGTGAACCAGCTTCAGTGGACCTGTCAGACTAAGAAGACACAAGAAAGAAGGACTTGCCTCCATACTTTGAGAAAGTGACCACTGAAAACCATATGTATAGCTTTGAAACACTGATATATAATGGAGGTCTAATGAATGGAAGCAGAACACTGTCAGAGAAAGTGCCAGAGGATGGGCCCCTCTGACTGGAGAGCATCTGAAATATGACTAAGGAGGAGCTGATTTCACAGAAAGAAGTCCACAATGACGACATGAGTCTGGTAAAAAGCCGGTAGGAGCTACATTTGCTAATGGGGCACAATCAAGGTTAGGAATGACAGCTGCAAAAATCTGCTAATGTATAGAACTTGGATTGTGCTAAGATAAAATCTAGGAAAATTGGAAATCATCAAAATTGAAATTAAATGTATAAAGATCAGATATTAAATATTGATAACCTGAAATGGAGTGATCTGGGCCATCTAAAATCAGAAAATCATATGATTTAATATAGTGGTTGTGTTAGTCTTGGTAGACTAGAGAAACATTCCATGGAGACTCATATGTGTGTAGGAAAGAGATTTATATACAAGAGCAGTTGAATATTGAGAAAACATCCCAGCCAAGTCCAGATCAAGTCCTAAGTCTGATATTAGCCCATATGTCTGGTACCAATATATAAAGCGCTTTTCAGACTTACAAAAACACATGTAAAGATGCCAAATGCAGGAAGATCACAGGACAGCGGATGGGAAGACTTGTGAATTCAGTGGTAGTGTATGCATCCCAGTGCTGTCAGGGGTCTCTATGTGACTTCTCTGGCTCCAGAGGTCTGACTCCATCAGCCTCTCTCCATGTGTCTTCTCCACTGGCATGTTTCCCAGGGATTGAGCCAAAAGAGTTTGTCCCACCTCCAAGGAGGAAATACAGAAGTTCCCAGAATCCTCAGGAGAAGGCCAGGCCCACACAGAGGCCTCATTGCTTATGATCTGATTGACAGCCTAGATTCCACCCCTTCACTTACAATCCCCTCAAATTGACAACAGATTATATATGTATGCTGAGCAAATTAATAGAGGGACTGAATTATATGAAGAATAGTTCATTAGTTTTGGAGGAAGACTTCTTAACAACCTGTTATATGCAGATAACACAATCTTGCTTGCTGATGCACTTGAAGTGTGGAAGACTTGAAGCACTTGTTGATGAAGATCAAGAATTGCAATCTTCAGTATGGATTACATCTCAATGTAAAGAAGACCAAAATCCTCACAGCTAGTAACATCTTGATAAATGGAGAAAAGGGTGAAGTTGTCAAGGATTTTAATCTTGCTTGGATCCACAATCAATGCTAATGAAAGCAGTAATCTGGAGAGCAAAAGAGGAGTTGTATTAAGTAAATCTGTTACACAAGTCCTCTTTAGAGCATTGAAAACCAAGGATGCTACTATGAGCACTAAGGTGAACATGACCCAAATCATAGAATTTTCTGCTTTTAAAGAAATATTTTATTGGGGGATCATACAATTCTTATCACAATCAGTACATGCATCTATTGTATGCAAACCAGATGTGAACATTTTTTGCCATCATCATTCTCCAAACATCGACCTTCTACTTAAACCATTAGTCTCAGCTCCCTCAAATGCATGTGAAAGTTGGATGTTGAATAAAGAAGACAAAAGCAGAGTTCAAGCACTTTAATTGGGTGCTGGGATTTCCTCTCATGTAGTACATATGATGCTGTGGAAAGAAACCAGCATTAGGTCATGAAGTAAGTGGCAGTCTGTATCTCTCATTCCTTACCTGCACTGAGGCTACCTCCCATTTTGATCTGGTCAGAAACAGACCATTCTGTTGCCTTTGTGTCAGAAAGAAAGGAACTGACAGGGCCTCAAGGGACACCACGTTTATGCTGGTATTAAATTCAGAGAGAAATGCCTCCTGTGGGCCCTTGTCCTGGGGCACTAAGCAATCCAGTGGACAATGTCCTAGGCAAAGGCTTGACAACCTGTCAGACACCGTTTACACATAGCTGTTTTCTTCTTGATTTTTGTTGGATAATGTTTATTTATATTACTGATTCTGAAAGACACACAGGCATGCCTGTTTCTTGAAAGGGTCTTTGCTAGGGCAGTACATGAAAGGGCTGTTCCTTGAGGACCAAAACTGCCAGTGCCTAAACTCATGTAGCCAGCGTTTTTTATTTTGTTTGTTTGTGTTTGTTTTGTCTTTTTGAGAAGAGGGGAACAAGTAGAAGAGTGGGTACTTGCCATCCCCATAAATTCTGTCTACTAATTAGCATTCCTCACAGAGGTGCTTTTATTCTCTTACTCATAGGGCTCTCACGTCTCAATTTCAGGCCATCTTAAGTTCGAGGTGCTAGTACTTATAGAAGTCTTACAACACAGCATATCAATATATTTCAATTCATCCACATACTATATTAAATGTAATTTTTCTATAAAATAACTTAAAAGATTTTTGTAATTGTACTTCTAAAAGTGCATTCATTTTTATTTGGGAGACATTACTGCCCTCTAGTGGTTGTGGGAGCTACCCAGCCTTGCTCCTGGAGAGCCGCTGCTGGATTTGAACTGCCTAGCCTGTGGGTCACAGTCTCGCACCCAACCACTATGTCACCGGGGCTCAGCCCCCTAAAAGTACATTCTTATGAATAACTTGCTTTGTTTCCAATTGACTATGATTTCTTGATAATCATCTTTCATACTTAGGGATTCTTGCAAAGTACAGAAATTTAACCAACAAATTGTTTTCCAAATGCAATTAATTTTGTGGGAATATTAACCTTAACAATATATGAGGTTGATACAAGCTATTCTTGGGTTATGAACAAGATGTATTCCTGTGTCATTAAGTCACATATGTAGGCAAGTCAGAGCAGGTGTAAATGGTTCTTATTAAGCACTACTATAGTGCAAGAAAAGACACAAAGACTTTCCAATGATTTAAAAGCTGTACATGCAGTAACTGAAGATTTTTGTGATTGTTTTGATTAGGGCTTGGTTCAGTTCAAAAATTAAGGCACATTTGCAAATCACGAAAGGAAAAGTACCAAAATCTCACTGCTATCCAGTCAATTACAACTCATATCAGACCCTGAAAGACAGAGTAGAATTTTCTTTGTGAGTTTCTGAGACTATACCCTTTGCAGAAATAGAAAACTTTGTCTTTCTTACAAATTTCAAGTACAAGTTGTCAATAAATTGGATGTAAATAACCCAAGATTGGTTGAACATTTTTACATTTTGTATTTTTATATTATATTTTTATTTTTGTAGACATTTATCTACATATTTGACTTATTAATTCTAATTCTGTAGCTTCCTTATTTTAAAGCCAGTACATTTTCTTAGAGCTTAAATATTTTGATAAACTGAAACAAGACCCGCTGCTATCAAGATGATTCCAATTCATAATGTGTTTTTTTTTTCGGTGTCAGTGACCCAATCTAGGCCCAAAGCAACAGAAAAAAAACCTTCTTCAACATGTGCATCCTCACAACTGTCCTTGTGCTTGAGCCCATTATTGTAGCCACTATGTCATCCATATCATTGAAAGATCTTCCACCTTTTTGCTGTCCCTCTTCTATATTATATCTTTCTCCAGGACTGGTCTCTTCTGACAATATGTCCAAAGTATGTAAAATGAAATCTCACAATCCTTGCCTCTAAGTAGAGATTGTACTTTTTCCACAGGAGATTCATTTGCCCTTTTGGCAGTCTATGATACTATCAATATCCTTCTCCAGCACCACAATTAAAACACATCGATTTGTCTTCAGTCTTTCTTATTCAGTGCCCAACTGTCACATGCAATTGAAAATATCATGGTTTGGGTCAGACGCATCTTAATCCTCCCCGATTTTCAATATTGTGCAAGGATCTTGTGCAGCAGATGTACCCGATATAATCCTTTGCTAGATCTCTTGATTTCTGCTTCCATGAGCAATGATGGCAGATCCAAGCAAAACAATATCCTTGACAACTTTAACATTTTCCCATTTATCATGAGAAATTCGTCTAGTTGTGAAGGTGTTGGTCTTCCTTACTTCGAGTTGTGATCCATACTGAAGGCTCCAGACAACCTCATCACTTTCAGAAAGACTGTGTCATCTGCATATTACAGATTGTTAAGAAGCCTTTCTCCAGTCCAGACCAAGCATCCTTCATATAATTCAGTTTCTCTGATGATTTGATCAGCGTACAGATTGAGGAAGTAAGCTGAGAGGATATAACCCTGTCGTACAGCTTTCCTGATTTTAAATCATCATTATCCCCTTGTTCTAGTCACCAAACTGCATCTTGATCCTTGCATACATTGTGGATGAGGATAATGAAATGTTCTGAAGTTGCCATTCTTCTCAAGGCTATCTCTGTTTTTTTTTTTATCATCCACATAGTTGAACGCCTTGGCATAGTCAATAAAACACTAGTAAATATCTCTCTGATATTCTCTGTTTTTAGCCAATATCCATCTGAAAAACTCACTTGTTCCATGCCCTCTTCTGAAACTCTGACAATTATTTGTTAATATACTGCTGCAACCATTGTTGGATGATCTTCCACAAAATTTTGCTTTCGTGTAATATTATTAATAATGTTTTTTGATATTTTGGCAAATATTTTTAGTGCAGCTTGAATATTTTTCTCAGTATTATTGGTTCTTGCTCATATGAGACCTACCAAAAAGGTGGTACGTTGACTACATCTTTATGGTACAGTGACTCTGTACTCTTTTCATCTTTTTTTTAATTCTTCATTATTCAATATCTTTCCCATAAAATCATTTACTGTTGCAACTTGTAGCTTGGAGCTTATGTTGAGTTCTTTCTGTTTAAGATACACTGAATGTTTTCTAATTCTAGGGGTTTTTTTGTTTCCAAATTCTGGGTCTTTGCACATTTCATTATATTTTACTTTGTCGTCTGGAGCTAACTATTGAAATGTTATTTTCTTTTTAAAAAGCTTCATTGAGACATTCTTGGGGGGTTCTGGGAAGATAGCAGCCAACTAGATAGCTCACGCCCAGAGATCCATGGAGATTGGTGAGTTGAGGAGATTCGGGGGTATCAAATTTGTCTGTAGATTCCCAAGATAATTCAGAGCACTTCTCTGAACCAGAAGCTGACTTCTACCTTATTGCCAGAACTCCCTGTGGATGTGGTCTCTCTTGTGGTGCTCAGGGCACCCTCTCTGTCTTGAATAGCACCACAGGGCATCCAGACTTAGTGCAGAAACTTCAGCACTGCCTCGGTGTTCCATGCAGACCCATTAGCCAGTCCCTTCCTCCCCACGGTGCTTGGGGGTACCATATGGACACCCCACACAAACCTCCACTCCCAGAGATTTGTGTCACATCGAGGAGTCCTTCCACCTCCAGGAGGCTTGTATCCAGGTTCCATAAGGGAGCCAGGCACAGCAGAGGCTTTTGCCTCACCTGCCTTTTTGCTCCACACAGAACCACCAGCCAGACCTCCCCCCATACTCAGAGATCTCAAAACAAAGGTTCCACCCCATCTCTGTGTTCCTCACAGATCCCCCAGTCAGCACACCCCTCACACACACAGATGTTCCCATTTTGCCACTATGCTTTGAGTCTCCCAGGCAGTAGGCACAAATCTGAAAGAAGCTTCTGCAGTTATGGGATAGGGACCTAAGCCTTTGGAGCTAGCATATTGTACCCTCCCATCTCCCTGCTTAATACTCCCCTCTCCTCTGTGCTCTGAGAAAGCAGTAGATCTGCAAGCCAGTGGCAGCTCCCCCTCCCCCTCCCCTGCCTACCTGTGGGAAGTGCCCCTAACCAGGAACTAATCACCCAAAATCCAACCCATCCCCTAAATATAAATACAATCCCCTGCACTCAGGTCAATACTTTCTGTCAGACCGTAGCTTGCACATCCACAAACAGTCCCTTAGGAGGCCTGAGTGAAGCTGGAGCACATAGCATAGTCAAAGGCTAGAGGGGAACCCCAATAGGACAAAGGTGAAAGATAAACCCTCAAGGAAGTTGGCTACAGAAACACCAACACCAACCTCCCAAAGAGAATGCCCAGGGCTCTGAGATACATGGAAAATGGCACAATAAATTGAACAGAAGACTGCAAGCTGCTTCCAAGATAACAAGAAAAGAGAAACAAAATCCAATGCCAGAAGGCTACCTGGGCCTAACGGCAGTTATACAAACTGCAGATGTTGATCTACCACAGAAAGAAATCTTCAAGATGATGCTCAGAGTTATACAGGACACGAGGGAAGCATTGCAGAAAAGGAAGAAAATGATAAAGGAGGTAAAGGCCATGCACCAAAGGGAAATACAAGAGCTAAGGGGCAAACAAACGGGAACTAATAGTAAACAAATGGACTTCACTCAGAGGATGGGGAAGGCAGAGAACTGCACCAATGACCTAGGGGACTTGCAAGCAGAAATGAATAAATGTGAGAAAAAGTCTAACAAGTCTATCAGAGAAGCAGAAGAAGACTTCAGAGCTATGTGATATGCTATGAGAAGGAACAATAATAGAATTATCAGTGTGTCAGAGGTATATGCATCAAGGAAACCAACATCCAAACTAGTGATGGACTGCTTGGAGGGAAACTTCCCTAGTTTAATGAATGAAAACCAGGCAACCATCCAGGAGGCCAAAAGAATGCCAGCTAGAATAAATTCCAAGAAGTCACCAAGACATATAGTTGTTAAACTATCCAACTATGAGGAAAAAGGAGAAAATTATGAGAGCAGCTAGGGAAAAATTGGCAATCACATATAAAGGCAAGCAGATAAGAATATGCTCAGACCTATCAATGGAAACTATAAAAAAGAGAGTAGAGCAGCATATTCTGAAAATTGCAGGAAAACAATGTAAACCCAAGAATATTCTATACAGTCAAATTATCTAAGAAAATTAATGGGGCAGTGTGAGTCTCCCCAGACATTGAAAATCTCAAAGAATATGCTAAAGGAATCCAACATTACAAAAATCCACTCCGCCCCAGTATGGGCAGGAAAACATCAATCAGCCATCTTGTACAAGTGACTGCCACACAGAACAACTCCACTCTGAGTCCATCAAAGGGAAAACAGCCCCAAGATAGCACTGGCTCAATGATGGAAAAAAGGCAAGAGTGAACCACAAACACACAGAGGCACAATCCATGGAAAAGAAATGGAAGTATAAAAAGACGCAACACAAAAATGTTAAAATGACATCACAGAGTCCACAGATAGATGTTATAATCCCGAATATCAATGGAATGAACTCAGGCCTTAAGGGACAGAGATTATCAGACTGGCTTTAAAAATGCAGCCCCTGAATCTGCTGCCTACAGGAGACACATCTCAAGATTACAGACAAAAATAGCCTGAGAATCAAAGACTGGAGAAACACACACAGTAAATAGCAATTAAAAAAAGGCAGGGGTTGCAATCCACGTTACAGATGAAATTGACCTCAAAGTGCATACCATAAAAAGAGATAAGGAAAGACACTATGTAATGCTCAAGGGAATGATAGATAAAGAACCACTAAGTAGTCTAAATATTTATGCACCGAACAAGCATTCAATGGAATATGTCAATCAAATACGTCAAAAGATGAAATAGGGAAATTACATCCTCAACAATTATAGTAGGTGACTTCAATACACCACTCTCTGAGAAAGACAGATCACTGATAAATAAACTCAACAAGGAGGTTAAAGACACTACAGTTAGACAATTTTGCTTGATAGATATCTACACAATTCTCCACCAAAATGCAAAAAAAAATACATTCTTTTCAAACCCACATAGCACACATTCAAAGATAGACCACATGTTTAGGGCATAAGTTGAATCTGCATAAGTTTAAGCACATTGGTATCATACAGGTACTCTTTCTCACCACTGTGCCACAAGATTGGAAATCAACAAAAGGAAAATGAAGAAAACAAGGACAACCAATTGGAGGATGAATAACTATTGCAAAAGGAGTGTGTACTGGCCCAGATCAGAGATGACATAAGGAAATTTCTAGAAACCAATGAGAATGAGTACATGATATACCAAAATGTATGGGACACAACAAAAGCAGTCATCAGAGGAAGTTTCATAGCATTACATGCACATATAAAAAAAAGTGGAGAAACTTAAGATTGGTAAACCGGCACAAAACCTACAGCAACTAGTTAACCAAACAATCCAACTCATAGCAAAAGAAAAGAAATAATAAAAATCATATCTGAGATTCAGGAGAGGGAAAATAAGAAAACTATGGGGAAAAAAGTAATGCAGCTAAAATTGGTTCTTCAACAAAATAAATCCAATTGACAAACCTCTCCTGAATGTAACCAAAAAAGGAACACATTTCAATAGCAAGCATGAGGGATGAAAGAGAGAATATTACAATGGGCCCTAGTGAAATCAAAATATCAAATGGGATGTAGATGCCCTCTTCAATTCGTGGTGCTGGAAAAAATGGATACATATTTGCAGAAAAATGAGTTAAGATCCTTCCTTATTCAATGCACAAGAATAAAGTCAAGGTGGATCACAAACCTAGAGGTAATACCCCAAATTATTAGGACTATCAATGAGGGAATTGGAACAAATCTGAGAACTTAGGCTCAGAGAATACATAGACTATCAGAAATATTGAAGGACACAAACACAGAAGAGGCACAAAATAATCAGGGGGATATACTAAACACTTGTGCACATCAAAAGAATTGGACAAGAGAGTAATAAGAGAGAACACATAATGGGAAAACAACTTTAGCAATGATACACCAAAGACCTTATTGTTAAAGTATACAATACTCTGCTAACTTACAACAAGGAAAAAAACCAATTGCCCACTCAGCAGGCGGGCAAAGGTCCTGAGTTGAAGTTTCTTAAGGGCAGAAATCCAAATTGACAATATATGTGAGAAAATATTCCAGATCTCTGGCCACAAGAGAAATGCAAAGTAAAACAACTATGAGATACCACCTTACACCTTCAAAGATAGCCCAGTTCAAGAAATCAGAAAGTAACAAGTGTTGCAGAGACTGCGGAGATACAGGAACTTTTGTCCACTGCTGATGGACCTGTAGGTATATACAACCATTATAGAAATCGATCTGGAGATCATTCAAACAGTTGGAAATTGAGCTACCATAAGATCCAGCAGTGCCCCCTACCGGGCATATACCCAGAAGAGACCCAAAACTATGGCCAGACATCTGTGCCCCAATGTTCATTGCAGTGCAGCTCACAATTGCAAGGAGTTGGAAACAACCCAAATTTCCATCAACAGATAAATGAATTATAAAACTGATCCATACATACAATGGAGTAATATGCATCCCTATAAAGCAGTGGTGAATATATGAAGCACAATGACAAATGAGAAGAACTAGAGGAAATTATGTTAAAGTAAACCAAGCACAAAAGAAGAAGAACAGCATGAGTCCACTGAGGTTAGCTAAAAAAAATCCAAAAGAGGTGTAGGGAAGAAGCTACCTTATAATAATGTCCCTGGGGTGAGGTGCAGGTAATATGGCAGGGGCAAGACTATACTCCACTATATATATACATGGTAGCCTACTAAAAAGGAGGGGAATTAAAAAAGACAAGGGTAGATAGGGGAGCAGGGCACTAACCCACCCAAGGTGAGGGTGTTGCTTATATCTCCATAGAGAATGAGGGAGCAGACTTTAGCCTAATGCTCCAAGACAAGAGTGCAACACCTTGACATGAAGCAGGGAACAATAGAGAGAAGCCTGCCCTATCCCAGTACATAGACAGCACATACACACACATACACACACACACTCAGAAGATTTCACTTCAGAGATCAACACTGTAGCTACAGCACAAGGAGGAGGACTTGTCTGATCAAAGCACTGGAGTCAAGAGTGGGGAGGAGAAAAAGAGTGAAGCACATTCTGACCCACCAAGCCCTGAGGACAATATTTCTGCTCGGAACAGGCAATGCACTGAGGGCCGGGCCCACCACAAAACACAACGTTCCTCCCTGACCCATAGCACCAAAAGGGACAACACTGGCTACACAAGGTGGGAATGATGCCCCCCCACGCTGAACTCACCATGTCATAGTTGTGCAACAGAGGAGCAAGGGGAGCAGAGCACTGAAGTTCCCAGGGAAAACCAAAAATAGACTATGGGGCCAGGGTGAGGCGACCCATCAGACTGGACTAGAAAATACTCGTAAAGGAAAACAAATAAACCTTAAATATTTATACGGTTTGTTGTTGTTGCCTTTTTGTTGTTGTAGCTATTGTTTTATCGCTTATTGTCTTGCATTGGTGCACATTGTTATCGCTGCATGTCTATCTGGAAGGGATAAACAAGTCAGAAAAGAGAACCACGGGATGACAGTTCCAGGGAGGCCAGGGTATGGGAGTGGATGTTAACAAACCAGAAACAAGGGAACAACAAATTACAAAAGTTGATGGCATGGATGGTGTAGGAGGTCTGGATCAAGGAAAGTGTCGCCGAGAGCAATTTCTGAAACCCAAATGAAGGATGAACATGGGATAAGTGGGATAAGAGGAAAGTACAAAGAAATAGAGGAAAGAATTAGGAGGAAAGGGGCATTTATAGAGGTCTAAATACAGGCAAATACATATGTGAATATATGTATATATGACAAAGGCGAAAGAGTTCTATATACATATATTTATAGGTTTAGTATTAAGGGAACACATGGAGAGTTGGCCACTACTCAAGTACTCCCCCAATACAATCAACTTTGTTTTAACGATTTGGCACTCTGAGATGTTCACATTCCCAACAAAATTGCTGAAGTAAAAACTGGTGCATTATCACATATGGCAAAGAAAGTTGATGGTGCCTGGTTATCAAAAGATATGGCGGCTGGGGTCTTGAAAATAAACAAGTGGCCATTTAGCTGCGAAACAACAAGGTCTATATGAAAGAAGCACACCAACTTGTCTAGACATGATCACTGGAGACAAAGTGGGTGCATAAGCAAAAGTGGTGAAGAAAGTTGATGGTGCCCAATTATTAAGGAACATAGAGTCTGGGTCCTTTTAAGTTTGCAGATAAACAAGTGGTCATCTAGGAGAGAAGCAGCAAAGCTCACATGGAAGAAGCACAGCTGTTTGGGTGATCACAAGGTGTTGAGGGGAGCAGGTATCAGGCATCAAAGAACAAAAAAAATCATATCATTGTGAATACGAGGGAGTTCAGAGTGAGGACCCAAAGCCCATCTGTAGGTAACTGGACATTCCCTCACAGAAGGCTCTCAGCGAGGGGTCAACCCAGTCAGGGTGCAGTGTAGTAACAATGAAACATACAATATTCCTCTAGTTCTTAAATGCTTTCTAGCCCCTTCCCCCCAGTATCCTTATCCTAATTCTACCTTACAAATCCGGCTGGACCTGAGGATGTCCACTGGTACAGACAGAAAGGAACTGGAAACACACGAAGTTCAAGTCAGAAGAACCCCTCAGGCCCAGTGGTGTGAAGGGCGATACTGGGAAGTGGAGGGAAGGTGGGGTAAAAAGGGAAAACAGATTGCAAGGATCTACATATAACCTCCTCTCTGGGTGGTGGTTAGCAGAGAAGCAGGTGAAGGGAGATGTCAGATGGTGTAAGATATGACAAAATAATAATAATTTATAAATTATCAAGGATACATGGGAGAGGGGGAATGAGGAGGGAGGGGAAATAAGGAGCAAATACCAGGGACTCAAGGAGAAAACAAATGTTTTGAGAATGATGAGGGAAAGAAATTTACAAAAGTACTTGACAGAATGGATGTATGTTTAGATTGTGATAAGAATTGTATTAGCCTCCATTAAAATGATTAACTAATTTTAAAAACATTTTATTGAGATATAATTTGCATATCATACACTTCTATAGATCAATTATATGACAAGTATTATATAATAATCACTACAGTCAGTTCTAGAGTATTTTCTTTCTTCTTGTCTTCTGCATTAGCTCTCCATTTTCTCTCCAACTTCCCCATCCTCAATAAGCCATTACTACAGTTACTATCTCTATGGATTTACCTATCCTGGATTTCATATACTGGAAAACATACACATAAAAAAGATCAACAATAATATCAAAATAAGCCACAGGGGAAAATTTCAAACTAGAATAAAGCAAGAGATATTAAACCTGGAACAAATTTAAGTGAGTCAAAAGAGAAATCAAATGATCAGCATTTACGTTTGAATCTGCTATGATGGAGTTTCCTGTATTCTATATCTGATAACGAGGCTGTTCACATCCCTTCTACTATGATCAGAGGCAATTCACCTAAAGCTTAATCCATGTAAGGACCTTGTAAATGATATTTGGCTCCCATGTTCCTCCATAGTTGTATGCAAGTTGTTCACAATTAAAGTTCTGATACCCTCACTCCTTTGGATATAAAAAAATCATGTTATTAAAAATCATCCAATATATCAAGCATATGTGTGCATTTATTGTCATCATTTTCAAAACATTTTTCCTCCTTGAGCCCTTGGTATCAGTTCATCATTTTTTTACCCTCCCTGTACCCACTTCCTCTTTCACAAACCCTTCATAATTTATAAATGATTATTATCTGGTCATGTCTTACACTGACAGATGTTTCCTTTCACCCATGTTTGTTTCTGTTGTCTGCCCCCAGAGAGAGGTTATATGGACATCATTGTGATCAGTCCCTCCTCTCTCCCCCCATCTTTCCCTTACCCTCCTGGTATTGCTACTTTCATTTTTGGTCCTGAGGAGTTTATCTGTCCTAGATTCCCTGTGTTTTCAGCTCTTATTTTAAGGTAGAATTGGGATCATGACAGTGGTGGGGAAGAAGCATTAAAGAACTAGGAAAGTCGCATGCTTCATCAGTGCTCTACTGCTGGGAAACATTTGATTTCTTCACCACACTTTACTATAGCACACATGTCTTCAGTGATATCTTCATGAAGACAAGCATTTCATAAGAACTCATTGGTCTTACGTTGGGGCTAGAATTAAGCATGAACCACCAATCCATTCACATATCTTTGACTTACTCTAAAGATCTAATTATCATTTTGTGATAGAGAACATTACTTTTGAAATTTACTTTTCAGCTCTTTGACTTCATCATTTCTTCTATTTGCCATAGCTACTCTATGATTAAGAGAAAACTTCAAAGTATTTTGAAATTTACTTTGATCTTTTTAATCCTTCTTGTCTTTTTGCTTTCTTCATGGATTATGTTCTTGATATTCCACAGCTCATCAGGTCTTCTGTCATTAGTATTCCATGCAATACATCTGTTCTTGAGATGTCAAAATTCAGGTAGGATAGAATCATGGTTGTATTTTAGCTCTTCTGAACTTGTTTTTAATTTTCCTCAGCTTAAACCTGAACCTATATATGAGGAATTGATGGTCTGTTCCACAATCAACCCTTGGCCTGGTTTAAGCTCCTGATATTGAGCGTCTCCATTGTTCCTTTCTACAGTTATAGTCAATTTAATCTCTGTGTATTCCATGTGAAGAAATCCATATGTGTAGTTGCCATTTGTGTTGTTGAAAAAGAGGTATTTACTATGAACAGTTTGTTAGTCTTGCAAAATTTCATCATATGGTTTCCAGCATTGTTTCTATCACCAAGAGCATATTTTCCAGCTACTGTCCCTTTCTCTTTATTTCCAACTATAGCATTTCAATTGCTAATAATTATCAATCAATGTTAATTATTTGTTTGATGAATTTGAGGCTGAACATGGTAAAATCCTTCACATTCTTTTTTTAATCCTTTACATTCTTCATAAATAATTTTTGTGGTTGGTGCATACATTTTAATAATAGTTGTATTAATTGAATTCCCTTGTATACAGACAGACATTATTCTATCACAGACATCATTGTACTTCAACACAGTCTTGTAATGTCTTTGCAATGGATGCAACATCACGTTTTCTTGACTGTGTCATTGCCAGCATACTAAACCATACGATTTTCTGATTCAAAATGGCCAACACCAGTCCATTTCAGCTCGCTAACACTTAGAATATTGATTTTATACACACTGTTCATTTTGACTACTTCTAACATCCCTGTATCCACACGTTACACATTCCATATTCTGATCTTTGCTAGATATCTGCAATTGTTCCTTCTCCCCATGAGTTGTGTCCCAACAGCAAATGACTATCCTGGAGGCTTTACTGTCATAGACTTTATTCATGTCATCATGGGGACTCTGAGAAATTATCTCCCATTTAGTCACATTTTATTGCCCTCTGGTCCAACAGATCCATTCTCCAGCATAATCTCTGATAATATTCCACTTCCATTCATTGGGCCCTCAGTAGCTGACAATACTTCTTTGTTATGCATAAGAGTTTTTTATTATTATATTGAGTTTTAGTCATCCATGAGTAAAAGTTAAATATAACACAATCAACAATTTTATTCTGGGAACACACAAGGCACCACAATAGGACAAACTGACAGAAAATTCGTAGCCCCCTATAAGGTTTGACAACTCTAGGTACTGTGCCACTATTGTTTATTGAAGAAAACCTAGTCTTCAGACTTCAGATGGTCTCTGGCAAGTCATTGGAAAGAATATCACAAAGGTTCCCCAGTTTTTACAAGAGGGATGTAGAAGGCAACAGGAACTCCTATTTAGCCAGTCCTGAGCTTGATGTGGCCATACAAATTGTCTCCTAAAATCTTCACACAACAGTCATCTGTTGTTATTATTTCTATGTGACCGATGGGGAAGCTCAAGCTCAGAGAAAGCAATATACTTTTTAGAGTTAAATAGCTAGTGATTTAACCCTTGAATCATTTCACTTTGGAATTCTTTCAGCAGCCCCGATAGTCTTTAAAGCCAGTTTAGAACTTGGAGCAACTAGCTCCTTATGAAAATGAATAAGTATTAGCCATTACTATAATTGTTATCATATTTTTTCTCTATGAAGGTAACTGCAATAAAAGGATGAAATCCATCCTAATTCTACATTTACTGTTCAATTTGGGGTCATATAGTTAAGTTCTCTATCCCTTAATTAGTTCACTTTTAAAATGTGGATAATAATACTCAAAGGTTGTGAAAAGCATTGGCTTAATAAATGCAAAGCTGTAACCTAAAGCCTGACACATAGTAAAGCTCATTAACTATTAGCTGTTATAATTTTTACTCTCTGAATGCTGGGACTCAAGATACCTACTTATATGAACCCCCAATGTGGAGTTGCTAGGGTACTGGGGAACAAAGAGAACAGTGCATGCGGAGCCTGCATCAGATATGGACTGAAACTGAGGTTTGAATTTGGAAAAAGAGAGTCTGATGCCTCGGTCCTAGAATTTCAATAGACACCAACCACCATATACTAAGCTTCTGGGACCCTGCAAATTATAAGGGCCCATCATACTCAATGCTGGCTGGATTAATTTTAGTGATTGCAGCAGCTGGCCCATAGGTGCGTCAGTAAATATGGAGAGAATGATGAGACTCTCTCCAGCGAGAAGAAGAAGAGGGCCATAGGAAATACAAGGGATTGTGTTTTTTTTCTTTTTTATTCTTTTTTTAAATTTTATTGGGAGCTCTTACAGCTACTACAGCATTCAGTAAATCATTTGTATCAAGCACATTTGCACAGATGTTTCAACATACATTTTCCACTTGAGCCCTTGGAACAAGCCCTCTTTAAAAAAAACTCCCCTTTCCCCTCCTCCCCTTTTTTTAATGAATCATTTTATTGGGGGGCCCATAAAACTCCCATCACAATCCCTAACAACATCAGTTGTATGCAGGCCACCTTTACACACCCATTTCCATCATCACTCTCAAAACATTCTCCCTCCCTCCAGGCTCCCATTATCAGCTCCCTATATTACCCTTCCTCCTCCCCCTTCCCCTTGAACATTTAGTAATGTACAAATTATTTTTTCATCCTCTACACTGTACAATGTGCCCCAACACTCACTTCCCTGTTATCCGTGCCCCAGAGAGGAGGCTACTGTAGTGAAGTTCGTTCTCCCTTTCTATTCCTCCATCCCTCCACCCTCCTGGTATTACCACTCCAATTACTAGTCTTGATGGATCATCTATCCTAAGTTTCCCATGTTTCCAACTTCACTGTACATCTCCTGGTCTAGTTGGATTTATGTGGTAAAATTGGGGTCATGAGAGTGGGTGGGAGGCAGCATGGGAACTAGAGGAGGGTTGCATATTTCATAGCTCCTACCCTGTATCTTAACTGACTCATCTCCTCCTTGTAACCCCTCTGCAAAAGGATGTCACCTCACCTATTGATGGGCTTTGGGTGCCCAATCTGTACTCACCTTCATTAATAATAATATAATTTGAGCTCATTGATGCCTGACACCGGATCCCTTCACCACCTCATGATCACACAGGCTGGTGTGCTTCTTCCGTGTGGGCTTTATTGCTTCTGAGCTGAATGGCCACTTGTTTACTCAAGCCTTTAAGTCCCCAGACGCTATATCTTTTGGTAGCCAGGCACCATCAGGTTTCTTCATCACCTTTGCTTATGCACACATTTGTCTTTAGTGATCATGTCGGAAAGGTGAGCATCTTGGAATGCCAATTTAATAGAACAAAGTGTTCTTGAACCGAGAAGATACTTGAGTGGAGGTACAATGCCCATCTGTTGTCCTACTACTAACCCTATAAGTATGCACATTAATCTCTTTCCCCATCCTCACTTATATGCCCCTATGTATATACCTGTATTTGAACCTCTATAAATGTTCATTATCCCCCAGTTCCTTCCTCTATTTCCATTTGCTTCCCTCTTGTCCCACTTTCATGCTCACTCTCCATTTGGGTTTCAGCATTTTTTTTCTGTTACATTAGTCTTAATCAATCCCTATTGGCCTTCTCTCACCCACCTTGTCCCTGCATTTGTATCAATTGTTATTCCCTTTTTCCTGGGCTGGTCAACATCACCATCTTTCCCGCTCCTCCCCTTCTTCAATGCCCCTTACCCTGGAGCCTTCAGTCCTGTCATTTTCACCTCCAACCTCTTTGTCCAGTCTATCTTGTCTAGATAGACCTGTAGAGGTAGCAATATGTACAAGAAAGGTCTCCTAAAATGGAGCAACTTAAGCAAATAAAACAATGAGAACAAGAGCAAGAAACCCCCTCAATATACTATACAATATGTAACAGAATAATAAAAATAATAGCAATATAAGAATCTGTATAAAGTTCAAGGTCTGTAGTTGACCTCCTAGAGTGACCCCTGGTTCATTCAGATGGGGGGCCAATACCCTGGACCCAAAGTATATCCTTGTCACTCCATCTGTGACTTTATGCTCTGTTGCATACTCTTAGTGCTTTGCATTGGTGTGGTTGTGTTCGTAGCAGGTTGGATCCCCACCTGGTCACCTGATCCTCTCCTTTAGTCCCTACTACAGTTTGCAGGCATCCACAACATCCAAGTCAGCATGTGAAATTCCCTCAGGGAAACCTCAACTCAGGGCCAGAGAGAGCCAGAGACATTCACCTTCTGCCCTGACGAGCTCCTCTTCTTGTAAGCATGCCATAAATCTCATTCTTTTTCTTATTTTCAGAACCAACAGTCCTGGATGAATACCCAGTGACAGGTTTGGAAAGAACCTAAGCTTACTCTTCAGGATACAGGGATCCAGAGAATGAAAGCAATGTAGCTACAGGTAGACAGCCAGTCAGTGGCTGACTTGGTACATAAACTCAGAGATATTTTCTCCTAATCCACTGCTTTTGCCAACGCATAACCTATTAGGCCCAACATGGCCAGTTATGTGGCTTTGGGAAAATCCTAACCCCTTTGGGCCCCATTAATATCAAGGCCTGGTGAGGGATCCAGCTGAGGACAAGCAGTTGAAGGGGAAAGAGTGTGGAGGGCACTATACATCAGCTTTGTCAGGGCCCGGTGTCATGTAGTCAAATGCATTTTCACAGTCATCCCAAGCTCCCTTACATAAATGCATGCCTGTGCACACACGCACATGTGCACATGTTTCCTGACATTATCTACACTGAAAATCACATGCCGCATGTGCAAACAGTTTGCCTATCCTCATTGAATCTAGAGACAGTTGAAGCGATTCTAATTACAGCCTGCATTCCTTCTCTGTCTGAAGGCTTTCCCTTTTTATTAACGGTCTACTTTTGTGTTATTGTTTGTTTTTCTTCCTCAGCACTTGGCTCCTTTGTTCCCTTGGCCTGCCTCACCCAGCATAAATGTCATCCTCATGCCTCTTCTTTTCCATTCCCTTTCGGAGTTGATTGTTCAACATAAGGTTGATTTTCTACTGTGTCTTGGCAAGGTTTAAGAGAACCAGACCTCAATTGCCTCTGGATGTATGTGTGTGATGTTGTTAGGTGCCATGGAGTTGGTTCCTACTCATAGCGACCCTATGCACAATAGAACAAAATACAGAGATGTCCTGCATCATCTATTGTTGCAGTCACTGTGGCAATGCATTTATTTGAGGACCTCCCTCTTTTTACTGCCCCTCAACTTTACCAAGCATGATGTTCTCCTGATAACATGACAAAAGTATATAAAACACAGTCTTGCCATCCTTAACAGTAAGAAGCACTCTAACCTAATTTCTTCCAAAACAGATGTATTTGCCCTTTTAGTAGTCCACAGTTCTTTCAACAATTCTTATCCAGCACTACAATTTAAATGCATCTATTCTTCTTCAGTCTTCCTTATTCCATGTCCAGTTTCCACATTCATATGAGACAATAGAAAATACCATGGTTAGCCAGGCACACCTTAGTCCCCAAAGTAATATCATCACCCATCAATTCTACAAACATATTTTGTGCAGCACATTTACCCAATGCAACGTGTCCTCTGATCTCTTGACTGCTGCTTCCATGAGAATTGACTGTGGATCTAAGATGCTCGAAACCTTGACAACTTCAGCCTTTTTTCTATCATGATATTATCCATTGGTCTAGTTGTAATGATTTGGGCTTTCTTTAGAGTCACAATCCATACTGAAAGCTGCAATCCTTGATCTTCATCAGTGAGTGTTTCAAGTCTTCTTCATTTTCAGTAAGCAAGATTGTGTCATTTGCATATCACAGGTTGTTAAGAACCTTTCCTTCAATCCTGATGAAATATTCTTAATATAAGCCAGGTTCTCTGGTGATTTTCTTTTCATACAGATTGAATTAATATATAGAGAAGATCCAACCCTGTCATACATGTTTCCTCATATTAGATCATGTTTCAAATTCCCTTGTTCCACTGATACAACTCTCTCTTCATTCATGGAAAAATTCCATAGGAGCACAATGAAGGGGAATTCTCATTCTTCCAAAGGTTATTCATAGTTTGTTATGCTCCACACAATTGAATGCCTGAGCATAGTCCTTGAATGCCTTAGCATAGTCCATAAAACACAAGTAAATACCCTTCTAGTATTCTCTTCTTTGATGCAAGTTCTATCACTCATCAACAATGATCTTCCCTGTTCTATGTCCTCTTCTGAATCCATCCTGAACCTCTGGCAACTTTCTGTCAATGTACTGCTGTAACCATTGTCAGATGATCTCTAGTATTTTACTTGTATGCAATATCAATGATAATGCTATTCTATAGTGTGGACATTATGTTGGGTCACCTTTCTTTGGAATGGTCAAAGATATATCTTCCAGTCGGTTGCTCTCCAAATTTCCTGGCATAAACAAGGAAATGCTTCTAGTACTTCATTAGCTTATTGAAACATATCAATTGGTGTTTCAATTCTTAGAGTCCTGCTCTTGAACAATGCATTCAGTGCAGCTTGAACTTCCTCTTCAGGACCACTGGTCCTTGCTTATAGGCTACTTCCTGAAATGGTGGCTTATTGACTGGTTCTTTTTGGTACAGTGACATATAGTCTTTCCATTTTCTCTTGATGCTTCCTGCATTATTCAATACTTTGCTCCTAGAATCTTACACAATTAAAATTTGAGGCTTGAATTTTTTCGTTAGTCCTTTCATTTGCAAATATGCTGAGAATGTTATTCCTTTTTGGTTTTCTAATTCTAGATCTTTGTATATTTTGATATAAAATGTGGTTTTGTCTTTTCCAGCTGCTTTTTAAATTTCTCTATGAGCAATTTTAGTTCATTATTTCTTCCATTTGTTATTGCTACTCCATGATTAAGGGAAAGTTTCAGAGTCTTTTCTGACATCTTCCCACAGTTCATTAAGTCTTCTCTCTGTGTGTTAATATGGGGAATTGTGGGCATTCGTGCATGGGGGTATATGTGGGTACATTACAAAATGTGCATCCCTGCATATGTACATGCTTGCATATACATAGCATTATGCCTCCACATCCATGTTGTACATATGGAGGGTGGTACTTTGTGTGCATGATAATGTATACAGTCATGTATGCCTGATTGGATGTGTGCTTACATATATTTGTTCAGGTTTCAATTCTTAACCCTCCGCATAGACACTATACCATTCAGGTCATAGACGTGGCCTAGAGAAACAAGTTCCTAACTCAACCTTATCCTCACCACAAGCGGGCAGCATCAGAATGTCCTGTCTTCAGTCTCCTGGTTCTTCTGGCTCGAGTTAATGGTTGAGTTTTCTCAAGAAACATTGATCTATTCCATCAGGACTTACATCTCTTTTTACATTAATCACCATTTGAAGACCAGTCATCCTAGACTTTCCATCAACCATTCCCTAATCCCTATATGACTCTATATTCATCATGATGCTACTTACATTACATACCTTCCCACTTCCTGAAGCTCTTCCATTCTAATTTCTGGCACCCAAAGTCTAATATCAGCAATGGTCAGCAATTGTCTCTCTCCAACTGTGTCCCCTATCCTCAATCTCTTATGACCATTCTTTTCATTCTTATGTCCTGAGTACACTCTCCTACAAATGGTGGCTATATTTTTCTCCCACACACCACATATCTCTGAACTAGTCACCACATTCGGGCAGGTCTGACATTGCCATAAAGTCACTCCATCTTCTCAAACTCCCATTCTCATGGTCATTCTCTTGACTTTGCCTTCAATAATAAGTGCATCAGTTTTAAAATCTTGTTTTCAATAATTTTACTCTCATCTTCTATTCTTCCACATCGTCCTCTCTAGTATCCTTACTCTATTAAATATTTTTCCTCATGTAGGCTTGCAACTCATCGATGCTAGAAGTTCTTCCTTATCCTCCAATTTCTGCCTCATCACTAGACTTCTTACAAGAAAAGTTATAAAAATATGTCTCTACTCAATGTCTCCATTACCTCATGCCTTTAACTACTGTAGCAGACTTTTATTCTCAATGAAATTGTTGTTGCCAAGATCATCAATGACCCAAATTATGAAACCCAATGACTTGATCTTATCTTTCAGAACCTCTTAGCACCATCTTATATAGTTGACCATTCTCTCCTTGAGATACTTTTTTTGGCTTTCCTCCCACCTGCTTGACTGTCCTTTGCTGGTTTTCCTCTACATGATGGTGCATACTTTTAGGTGTTCTCACTTTCTATGTCTATGTGTTGTCAATAGATGCATAGAGTCATAGGGAATTAAATGCCATTCATATGGCAATTAATCCATAAAATATGTATTTCTGATCCTAATCTTGCCCCTAAAACCCTTGCCTCATTTGATGAGAGAAATCAAGTATTCTATTGTAGCCATGGTATATTTGAGATATCTAATTGACATTATAACCACAGTAATAAACTCAAGCATACAAATACTCATGAAGATAGCTCATGGGCAGGCAATGTTTTGTTTTGTCACTGTGAGTCAGTGTTGACTCATAGCAAAAAACAATTAGACATCTATCTTAGTTGCGCCATGCTGCTACAACAGAAATACCACAAATGGATGGCTTTAATACCAGAAATTTATTTTCTCACAGTTTGGGAGGGTTGTAGTAAAAACTTAGAGTGTAAGCTCTAGGGGTAGCTTTCTTTCTTAGTTCTGAAGAAGGACCTTGTCTCTTTGACCTTTTGCTCCTGGGAGATCTTCATGTTTTTGGTACCTCACTTCCCATATCCCCATGTTAGCTTGTATTTAATCTCTTTTATATCTCAAAAAAGAGATTGATTCAAGAGACAGCCTATACTAATCCTGAATGATTAAGATAACAAAGACAAACCATTCACAAATTGGGTTATAACCACAGGCACACAAGTTAAGAATTACAACAGTATTTAGAGGAATATAACTCAATCCATAACAACATCCAAAGAGAGCTGTAAGATAACAATCTACTGGAGTTATCAGGAAGAACCTGACTGCTAGCTCTATTATATTTTTATACAAAAAGTTTGTGTTATATATGTTTTACAAAAGTTGTACCCCATGCATGTTAGTTTCCCAGGCAGACTATGTGTACTACATGTATGAATATTATTTACATGGTGTGTTATATGCAAAAGTATTGTTACTATCAAACTGGTTTATCTAATTTCCAGTATAATACCAATATCTGATATCCATTTTTCTCTGTGCTATCAGTCTAAGCAAAGCTACTACCATCTCTCATCTGGAATATAGTAACAAGGCTCAATGCTTTTACCCTCAACTATCAATTATCCTTAATAGCCAGAGTTATCTTTCAAAAATAGAAATGCAATAATATCCTTAAGCATGTTTAAAATCTTCTACAGACTTCTCTTCATGCTTAAAGTAAAATTCAAACTTTGTACCATGACTTAAAATAATTCATGTGATATGGTTCTATCTATCTCTCCAAATTAATTTGTCACCCGTTTTCTCCACATTTGAGCTTCAGAGTCTTTATACTTTCTGTTATTCCTTCCTCAACCCCTCTGTCTTCAGATTCTGATATGGATGGCTAATGTGTCCTCCATATCTTAACTCAAGAATTATCTCCGTATTGATATACTTGACCACTCAATCAAAAACAGCCCTCTCTCCCATCATGAACTTGGCTCATTTTCTTTATAGCTTCTGCCATAATGTGGGGTTATCTAATTGTGGATGTATTATTTGTTAATTGTCCATCCGCCTCTCCTCAGTAGACTGTAAGTTCCATGAAAACATGGACTTTGTGTTGTTCACTCATATGTGTCCAGAATCTAGAAACAGTGCCTGACACAAAGTCGGTATTCTATAACTGTTCATTGAAATAACATATATTCACATATTATATTCTTTTATACAACTAATTTTTAAGTGGGCCTTCCCTGTGAGTATAGCACCCACTAATTTTTGATAAATTCATATGTGAATAGTGTGTGGGGGTCTTTGCAAAAATGAGAAGGAGGAAAGTGGATTGCGATGCAGGCGTTAGCAGCAGTGGGAAGTTAGTACTGGGCACAGGCCAGAAAGGCAAATGATGGGAGTCAACTTCCCCTCCATTGATTACATTAATGTCAGAGATTTGGAGTGAAGCAGATTGGGTTATAGGAAGTAATTCAGTCTAGGTTTCACGCCAATCTTTTTCTGAGGACCAGAATGGGAAAGGAAGAAATAGACAGATGGGGAAATATATGGGCATCTTCCAGAGACAGAGCAAGGTAAACTCCATGCAGAAAACTTTGACAGAAAGGGTTTGCAGACCTGCCCACTGCGATGCTAGTTCTCTACACTCATGTCCATCTTGTCTGAGTCTTAGGTCTCCAGAAGCAAGGGGAGGGGAGTATACCTCTTGCTGCGAACATCCTGCCCCCTCCCTCTCTCCCTTCTTCTGGGATAGGAAAATGGGAAGAATCTGAGTAGGTGTGGGAGATAGGATTTCTCATTGTGGGTCTTGGACAGTGTCACTTGCCCTGCCTGTACCCTAGCTTCCCTAGTTGCAAAGTGGCCATGACAATTGATTTCTCAAATGACTGTTGTATTTAAGCAAAAGTAGATGTGTTAAAGTGGCATACACTGGCTGACATATAGTAGACATTTTATTGGGTTGGGTGAGTTAAGGCACATAAAACATTCCAATCTTCTCTCAAGCGCTCTGTCATTGAGCATACTTCTCTCCTGCACTCTGGCTTCAGCTTCAAAATATTGTGCCTTTAGGGAAATAATGTTGAAATGGAGCCTCAGGTCAGAGTTAATGACAAGCTTCACATGTGTCAACAGAGTTTCATCATTATAAAATGAACCAGGATCTAAGGCTCTGTGAATAACTACTGCAAAGTGAATATGGATTAATGACCATCATTTTCATTGCAGGGTACCTTGGTATACAGGCATGGGCAAGAGTGACAGAGGCAATAAAAGAACACAACTGTGTTGCTTCACTAATTCCTTTTCTTGGAACCATGGGTGAACCACTTCTCTCTTTTGAGTCTCAGTTTCCTCATCCTGTACCACGAATATATAAATACCTCAATGAGGGGTGAGTCATGAAATAACCTAGATCATATCGGGTAATTAAGGGATGGTAGTTGCCTTTCATTTCTACATGACCTTATGTAGTCATAAAGTTTGTGGGAGAACATAAAGTCATCTTGGTGTCCAGGAAGAAGATTGCAAAGACCTAGGGTTTATCATCTGAAAAAAATAAGCAGAGAGTTTAATTCTAGGAGCAAGAGAATGCCAGAGCTAGGAGGCCCTCCTAAGGGATCAGAGACACAGAGAGGGCAATAGAGTAGTCCAAGGGCATGGATTCTGGCTACAGTAGGACCAAACTTGGAACAGCCAGGACTCAAAGCGTCTAAAGAGGTGTGAATCAGGAAAAGAAGGATTCATGAAGTATGACAGTTAGTCTAGGAAGAATGTATTGATGGCTTTAGAGTCTTAAAAGTGGCTTCTTTTTCCAGAATTCTTGAAGAAAGGAACTTAGGTACTCCTAGGAAGGAAGTTCTGAAGTTCTCCTATCTTGCTCAAGCTGCTGTTACTTCCTGGACACATACATCTTTTTTCTGGTGCACCCCAATTAGCCCCAGAGGCCCAAGAAGGGGGGGGATAATGGTAACACATATTGGGCTGTGGCTAGGGGATGCCAGAGTAGGGAGAAGAATTGTGGGAGAGCAGATCAGCCTAGAAGAGGGCTAGAAAGCAGGAGTGTGGAGAGGAAGTTCATAGTCTGCGTCAAATGGATTTCAAGGACCTGTTAAGTGGAAAAGCCTCCAGGAACATGGCAGAGAAAGACCTCTGTCTTTGAAAATGGGGCTTGGGGGTTGGCGGGGAGGGTGTCTTGGCAGGAGAAACTGAGTGGTATGCTTTGTGCATGACAGAAGAAGGTGGGGGAGAATGAAGAATGCAGCAGCTGAATTAAGTTGGTTATGTGGGATTGAAGTCTAGTTGTAGGTAGGATCTAGTCACAGAAAATCGTAGCTAAATATCTAGTCACAAAAAAAGTTCCTAAATATTTAGGAACCCGATTATTTTGTCTTTATTCTCAGAAGCTGCAGGCACTCAGAGCTTATGAGATAGGACTGACTTGTCTTGCTCAGTGGATGTAGCTGCCTTTCATTTTCATAGCTTCACATGACCTTATTCATATCTCTACCCACCCTCCATAATGGTATTCAAAACTGGGGAAACAGGAACACAGAAGTAGCTTAGAAATGATCCTTGTTCTTACAGAGTTTATGATCTGGCAACAATATTTCTAATGTGTATGGAACTTTGCATATTTCTAAACACATTAGTTTCCATTCCCATATCACAAACCTAGGGAATAGGTCAGGATGGTGCCTAAGGCTCACAAGGGAGCTGATATTCCACTTGAATCAGGGCATTCATTGGTGACAAAGATAGGACGTCTCAGCTTATCCCTGCTCTGCCCATGCTGGCTAAACTATACCAAACTCCAAACCAAACCCATTATCATTGAGTTGATTCTGACTCATAGTAACCTTATGCATGGAGTTGAATTTCCCCACTGTGTTTCAGCAGCTACAATCTTTATAAAAAGAGACTGTTACATTTTTCTTCCATGGAATAGCTGCGAAGTTCAAAGCACTTACTTTCTAGTTAGCAGCAGAGCAGCTAACCATGGCTCCACCTGGGTTATTCAAGCAAACCATAAGTCCCTTCATACTCATAGTCAGTTGATTACAACTCATGGTGATCCCAGATGTTACAGAATAGATCTGCTTCGTTGGGGTTTCCTTGGCTACAATCTTTATGGAAACAGATTACCAGGTCTTCTTCCTGTCGAGCCAATGAGTGGGTTTGAACTGCCAACCTTTAGATTAAGTCAAATGCAAATCATTTGTGTCATCCAGGGTCCTTTAGCACTCCTGGGTCTCTAGATTTCCCCCCACTCTTAAAGGTGGTACCTCTCAGAAAGAGATGGGATATGGGTGGGTCTCAGGAGACAACGCCCCTTAGTCTATGCGAGCAAAGTATTTAATTGGTGAAGGAACATGTATAGGTGCCCTATTTTTAGAATGGACAGCTTGGAGTCATTCAAATAGCTTTTCCTCTCTAGTGGACTCAGTTTAACTCATACCCTTTCCCAACCCCTGGAGGAAAGGGGTTATGGAGCCAGAAATGTGGTGCATGTGGTTTAGCTAAGGAGGAGAGGCTTCAGGCCTTTTTTCCAGCTAAGCCCCATGCTCTTTGCCTGGTCTGGCCCCAGGCACAGGGCCCAGCCAGCTGTCCCAGGACCAGCAGGCTAGCTCCATTAGCAAATGTGTTTGCGGTTATGGTTGCTCCTGAAAGCAGAGAAGCATTTGGAAGAGGGGGAAGGGAAAAAAGGATGGGGGAAGGGTGACTGAAGACAGTCTCTGGTTCCCAACTCTAGTGGAGGAAATCAGAACCAGGCTGAACTCTTCTGGCCCCACCTCCTCCTCCAAACTCTCTCATTCACCCACCCCCAAGCTTAGCAGCCCAGGGAACACAGAGAGGGTTAACCTCATCTTCCTTTTTCTGCTCAGCCTAAAGAAGGATACCATATTTTTAGCAGTTCTATCGATATATAATTCACATATTATACATTTCAATAAATTAATCATATTCAAAAGGGTTGGGTAATCATCACCACAATAATTTTTAAGGCATTTCTTCTTTATATTCATTGTTGTTGGCTCTCCATTACCCACCAATCTCCCCTGCCCTGCCCCAAGGAAATGATTAATCTAGTTGCCATCTCTATAGATTTACGTATCTTGCATTTTATAAACTGAAAAGCATACAAAATCAAAACAAAAATACAACCCAACAATGGCATAATGAAACATAGGAAAAGCTTAATAGAAAGAAAGCAGAAAATATTAAAAACCAGAAAAATATACATCAGATTAAAAGGGAGATCCAATGACAAGGTATCACATTTTAACCTACCTACAGCTGCATTAATTCACCCTACCATGAATTCTGATAAAAAGCCATTCCTATTCCTGGTCCATAGTTATAGGGCACTCACTAGAGGCTTAATCCATATTGGGAACACTGTAAATGGGTTTGGGGCCCTCAGTGTCATTCATAGCCATCTGGAAATCAGGTGAGTTGGTATCAAGGATACCAATCAAGGTATCAAGAATTGATATCAAGGATAGAGGTCTGGATCTGGCTGTGTATGTGTGCAGATTCACTCTAAATAACTCTCCCTGCTCCTCCTATAGGCATCTGAGACAGGCAAGGCAGAGGAAGAAGAAAAACCTAAGCCCCAAACAAGGTAGAAATTTAAAAAAACTGGAATGATTAAATCTTCCGGTTCTACCTTTTTTTCCTGACTCCCTCAGGTTCAAAATGGTAAAGGATGAGTAGAAAGGGTGTCAGTTGACCTGACCTTTGCCCAAAACTGCTTAGACCCAGGCTTTTGGATTTTATCCAATTCAAGTTAGTGTGTCACAGAAGGAGTCTGGAAACTTTAGAGTAGACAGGAAAACCTGAAGGAGCGTGCAGGCAGAGTGGGGCTGGTTTGGGACAATGCTTGAGTATAAATCTTGAGGTGACATGTTCTGTAATATAATGCATTTTGAGACACTATTTTAGTGAAGATAATGTTGATGCTAACAATAATATGCCCATAGCGTTGATTTTGACTTAGAGTCACTCTCTAGAATGAAATAGCTGCTTCTTAGTGTTTCTACCAAAACTAAATCTTTATAGGAGTGGACAGTTTCATCTTATTCTCACAAAGTATCAGGTGAATTTGAAACACAGATCTTGAGGGTATCAGCCCAATGCTTAATCCAGTGTGTCTCCAGGGCTCTTAGGGCATGGCACCCCATCAGACTCTTTTGAAAAACACACCTAAATGTCAACAAACAGACCTTGAACTATGTACAGACTATTCTCTTGTTTTGGTCATTTTTTTTGTTATTGTCAGTTGTTTTGTTATTTGTTATTTTTTGTTTTCTTTTGTTGTTTTGTTCTGTCTTGACTTTTGTGCATATTATTATCTCTGTGCATATTATTATCTCTGCAAGTCTATCTATATAAGATAGGCAGGATAGACAATATGGAGGAGAAAACAACAGGAATTAGGTCTGGTGCATCTTAGTCCTCAAAATGACATCCCTGCTCTTCAATACTTTAAAGAGATCTAATGTAGCATATTTCCCCCAATGTGGTGCATCATTTGATTTCTTAACTGCAACCTCCAAGCTAATGGTGATCAATCCAAGCTAAATAAAACCCTTGACAACTTTTATCATTTTTCCAATTATCTTGAAGATATTTGTTATATGTTCACATATTTCCATGTGTTTTTCCAGGTAGACTAGAGGAACACATACATAGAAACTCATATGTGTATATGAAAGAACTTTATATATAAGAGAAATTGAATATTGAGAAAACAGCCTAACCTAGTCCATATCAACTTGATAATTCTGATATTAGCACCTATGTCTGATGCCAATCTATAAAGTCCTCTTCAGAAACAGGAAACACTTGCAATGATGCTGAATGCAGGGAGATCACAGACTAGTGGATGGGAAATCCTGTGGATCCAGTAGCAGTGGAGGCATCTCAGTGCTGGCAGGGCTCTTCACGTGGTTCCTTCAGCTCCAGGGCTCTCTAGCATAATTCCTTGTGTCTTCCCAACTGGAATGTCTCATTAGGACTGAGCATCTGGCCCACCTCCAGTCATCGATTTATCTTCTTAGTGCCTCCAAATGAGATCATCAAGCTGTGACCTGCTTGACAGGTTAAACGTCCCCCCTTCACTCTTAAGTCTCAAATTGACAGCCTATTATGTAAAGACTACACTCCACCTATGTGAAATTTGGTTCTCTTTATATTGAGTTAGAATCCACATTGAAGATTGTAATCATAATAACAATAAATAAAAATAAATAATATTTTAATAACAAGATAAAAACACTAATAAGAGATACCTGTAATCCCACACCAACTAAATGCCTAGCATTTGTTTGAGAAACTGAGGCTTAGATTGATTGAGTCATTATCTAAACTCTATATCTCTAAATAGTGAAACAAATATAATCCCAGGCCCTTTTAAATTGTTGCTGCTCCTGACCCCCAACATCGGCAATGACAAAGAGAGGGTAGGGATTCCACAGGCATGAACTCTGGCACTTATTCAAGATGCATCTTTCTATATCAGATACCATTTTCTACCTTATCAGCTAGATATTCTTCATATTCTTCAAGAACCAGTTTAAAAGTTATGGCCTGCTATGCTTTCTTCCACTTCTGAAAATGTAGTTCACTTCTTTGTGGTCTCACAGCCCCATTCCCATACTTATCACAGTGCAGGGAAAGTGACTGGCTCTCCTAGATTATGAACTCTTAGAGGATTGGCATGAGCACTAAGAAGACTCTGGATGTAGTTAGCTTAATCTGTTAACATATGAATACTATGACTTTTATTTTCTTTGTTTCAAACAAAGAACATCTTAGGGTATTGAGTACGCACACAGGCATTGGTGTCAGACAGATCAGGATTCAAAACCTTCCTCTGCCACAATATAGACAGACCTAACGCTCCCAGAGGGTGAGAGCCATAAGATCCATGTCTACAAGGTTAAATGTGCTGAATCCACAAGTTCTTGGAATGGAGTTAACACCCAAATGGATGAATGTCTCTAGCTCTTCAAGCCTCAGTTTCCCCTCATGAAAAATAAGGATAAGATCATTGCCACCACCCTGATATCAAAATAAGTGCTCTACAAAGCCAAGTTCCTCTTGTGGCACAGGCATTCAAAAAGAGAATTTAGGAGATAATGTGAAGAGAAACTGCAGCACTAAGCCCTTCCCTCTGAGCTTTGGGCTAAAAGGCCCTTTATGTATCACCTGGAACCCTCTATCAACCCTCTCCATTACAGGCATGCTATCTCAGTGCCAACCTTTCTTCTTGCTGGAAGGTAGCTTATCCTTTCCAAAAGAAGTTGACAACAGTTTGAAGAAGGAGCCTCAAGGCGGAAGCATATTCTGAAACTGGCCTTTATAGGAGGGAACAGAGTGACTGAAATGTATCCAGTCCTTTGAAAAGCACTATTTTCTTACCTCAGTACCTGCCAGAAATGACGTTTTACAGGAGAAGACAAGGCCCAGAGAGCTGAAGGTACTTCACTAGTGCTACTTAGCCAGCAAATAACAGGATTTGAACCCAAATGTATCAGATTCCAGCATAGCTGAGCTGTTCCTGCACTGAGTTGCTCCATTGGTTAGAGTGTAGAGGTGGGCAGCTCCAGGAAGCATTGGGATTTTATCTCCTCACCACAGCAAAGGCGACTTACTATAGAGGAAGAGGAGAACGTTCCAGAGAAGTAGATGGATTAGAGTAGGTTCCAAGGGGGATAATCGAAATAATTAGGGAAAGAGAGCAATTAATTTGTAAAACAAGGTTAGCAGAAAATACTATCCTGCTTGGCTAAAACAACAGTTCAAGGGTGGGCCATGGGGAAGGAGAGGAGCTGTGAAGAATGGTGGAGGGAATCTTTGTCTCCAATGGATTCACCAGTCTTTGGGTCTGACCTGGAGAGCCCTCCCTGGGGAGCCTGATTCATTCAGTATGACTGTGAAGATTACTGCGGTCCCAGAAGCCTTTTTAGATCAGTTCCAGAAACCCACTTTGGCCTTTTTCCCTACTACTGCAGAATGGCAAGGAAGGCTCCCACCTGGGAAACCCACAGAAGCTCAAAAGCCACTTTTCAGCAGCTGTGAGAAGATGATATCCTGTCACCCATTCTAGAGATAAGGTACTAACATTTACAGAGGTGATGTAACCTGCTCAAGATCATACAAATAGTGGTGGAAATGTGCTCTAAACTCAGGGCTCTTTCCTTCCAGAGTCCACACCCTTATGTGTCCAGGTGGACTGTTCGCCTTCCTCTCATGCTGAAGGGTAAATATATCAATTCTATTGAGCATTGCATTCCTAGGAAATTCTTATGTCGAAGCACAGTCCTTCCTGCTGCCTTTCTACCTCTATTTTCAGCAGGGAGAGAGAGAGAGAGGTGGAAGGGGAGTGTGAGGATAGAAAGAAATGTGTTACACATCTAAACTATATCAGAGATTCTGCTAATTGTTTTTTTTACCAGTTTTAAGAGGTTAAAATAAATTTTGATGCTATATAATCCTCATGATATATTTTTGAAGTTGATGTAATTGTTCCCATTTTAAAGACAAGGAAACCTATGTTCAGCAAGGGGGAAACGATTAGACCAAGGCAGGTACTTTTCAGTTGAGTGACAGAGCTAGAAATTCACCTCAAGTCTCAAAAACTAGGATTCCAGATGCCTAAGAAGTTTCAGTGATTAGGTCAACAAATCAGGAAGGGTGTTTCCAGCAATTGGTCAGAAGGGTGCACTGGATAAGCAGGCCTCTGGTTAGATGGCCTGGGGATAGAGAGTAGTGACAACTCTCAAAAAAAATCTGTGAGAAACAATCTGTGAAAATTAAAATAAATAAACGCAGGAGAGAGAGGCCAGATGGGGCAAGGATATGGGGGGTTGATGTAGATGTTGTAGGGACCCCAACAAAGTTCACTTTGCCTGCATACCCCTACTGAACCCAGGCATGCCCATCCCAAATCATTTAGCTCCTGCCTATAACTTGGGATGGTGGGAAAGTCCTCTCCAAAGCTGACTGCATGGACTACAGCATAGATTCAATAGTCAACCTCATGTCCTAAATGAGAGATGGTATCTGGATGAGCTGTATAGATCTTCCCCCACCTATGCCTGGTGAGCAGAGATGGGTGAGGCTTGGAAAAAGGGAGAGGGGGAAGAGACTTTTTTCCCAGGCAGAAATGAGCTCATGTTTTGTCTAATCTAAATTCTGTCAAGCAAGCAAAAATGAGTGAAACAGACATACCACATGCGCATGCGCATGCTCTCTCTCTCTCTCACACACACACACACACACACAAGGAGGGGTGGGGGACATGGAGGGAAACCAGGAAACCAGGGAAGGGAGAGGACAGGAAAGCAGTGAGTATAAGCAAGCAAGCAAACACTACAGGGTTAATAAAAAATCTGCCAAACACATGGTCCTTCCAACACAGAGACAAACCGAAAAAAAAAAAAAAACAGAAGAGCTGTGCAAGGATAGACCAGACGGGGAATGTGTTCTCAACTCACAGGACATCCTCTTCACGTTAGCCAGAGAAAATTCTTCCTCAATTCAAACTTCCAGCTCAACCCTGTTCTGTGCCAGTGAAGAGGGCCTGACCCACATAAGAGAGGCAGTGCCTCTTCCCAACTTTCTTGCTTCCTTAATGACTGAGGGCTGGGGGAGGGGGAGGTCAGGAACACAAAACTAGGAGGCCTGGAATCGCTGCCCTGGGAAGCAAGGAGATATACTGCCTACCAGTCAGTAGGCGGTGGGGGTG
>PVJH01012547.1:0-63988 GCA_004026705.1 Nesogale talazaci | reverse complement strand
AGAAGAAAGATCTTTGCCTGAAAAAAAATTTCATGTCAATGAAAATGTCTTATTCTGGGGGTGGGGGGGGGTGGGTAAGAATCCATGAAAAACATTGATTAGTAAAAGAGAGAGAAGTGAGCCCTGGGAGTGCATGCAGAAAGGGGTAGATTCTCATTGCTGTTTTGAAGACATATAGTTGGGTAGAAGAGGATTGGTACTATGTAGAAACATTTTCAGATAAGTAAAAGACAGATAGAATTTATGATTTATTTTTACAAATGACACAATGTGCCTGCTTCTTCGCTCTTCCTTCCCATTTCTTCCTTTTCTCTGCCTCTACCACCTTTGTGACAGAAAGACCAATCCCTATTCTTCTACCTCTTCATAACCATATTGAGTAAAAAGACAATTCTGTTTGGAAAAGGGTGAAGTCAATTTATGACATTTATAATTGCAGTACCATACAGTAAATGTATTTCTCTTCCTTATGATTTTTAAAATAGCACTTTCTTTTGTAAACCTTACTTAATGTCATTAATATAGTATACAAAGGCTATGACATTTAAAACAAGTGTTAATTGACATGTTATCAATAAGCTTTTGGCCAACATTAACCTTTTGTAGTTACATTCTATGTGAATCAAAACTTATGCATAGATTTTATCTGTGTAATGGTGGTCAGTATCCCAAACTACCATATTGAGGGTCAATTTTTCTTTTCTTTTTTGGGGGGCTAGGAGTGGGGGGAATCACTGCCCTCTGGTTGTCGTGGGAGCTACCCAGCCTTGCTTCTGGAGAGCTGCTGCTGGATTTGAACTACCAAGCCAATGTGTCGCAATCCCTTACTCAACCACTATGGCACTGGGGCTCAGCCCAAGGGTCAATTTTTCAAGGGAAAGTAAAAAACTATTACTATGTAGTTATAGAAACTTTTATCCTTTTTGTTGTGGTCATCAGTGCCCCCTGGTGGGAGTAGGAGGCCCAGCCTTGCTCCCGGAGAGCTGCTGCTTGAGTTATAGGAACTTTTAGTAAAAATATTTAAATGTACAGGTGTTATGTTTTCCCATATCCTACCTATAAGCAGATCCAAGTGCTTATGTAGATCACACCTCACTTGACAATCCTTCTGCCAAGAATTTCATACACTTTGATTTACAATGAATCAAAAGAGCTATTTGGGCATTTTTGAGGGACTCAAATTTTAGTATTTTAAAATATTTTTTAGTAATAAAAATAAATCTAAAGTGATAAGAGCAGAGTGAATGGGGTTCCAAAGAAATTTCCAAAGTTTCCAAAGAAATTATCCTCAGACAGTTCTCAGAACTTGTGAGAGAATGAGCTCAGGCGTCGCTGTTGTGGGTAGAAACACATCTTTGACCTTTTCCTCAGCAATGCAGTTTTATTTTTCTTAAAGTATTTCTTGATGAGGCCTCCAAGATGCCTCCATTTTTTTTCATTCTAAGATGCCTCCTTCTTGATAATCTTCTAGATAATTTTTAAAAATTATCTTTTTGAAATTAAAATTAAAACAACCTCAACCCCCCCCCCCCCCAGTGAATAATAAGATAGGGTCTGGCACATATGACACATATGACACAATTTGTGTCATAAAATTTAATAGTTTATTTTATGGAAAAGAGTTGTGTAATTATTATCATCACCACTACTGGCTCTCCAGTTCCCCCTAAACTTCTCCACCATGCCCCTAAGAAACAATAAATTCAGTTACTATCTTGATAAATTTTCCTATCCTGGATTTCATAAACAGAAAAAACATACACATGATAAAGCAAAATAAGAGCAATAACAAAATCTCAACAACAATAACAAAATAAGACCAAGCAAAACCTAAATAGAAAAGAAAGCAGAAAATAGTAAAAACAGGAACAAGTTTTAAAAGGGTCAAAAGGTAAATTAAATGATGTTATATTTTAACCTGTGTGTGGAATAATCTGCTGTCCAATGCATGCTGTCTGAGAGAAAGACTATTCACCCCCGCTAGTGTATAAACAGAGGGGATTGACCAGAGGTTCAATGAACGTGAGAACCTTGCTAAAGGATTTTGGACTTTCACTATCATCCATATCCTCCTTCAAACTGGATGCTCATATTTAAGCTCCATGTAATTTCCTCCTCTGATCTTATGACAAGCCATGAAGATTACAAATGCTATCTTTTTTTCTGATAGCCAGGCCCTATCTGATTTCTTCACAACACTTTGTGATAACCCCCAAGTACTGAATAGGGTCTTGGCATATGAACTAATCATTCTTAGATTAGGATTACAAGTAAGAGCAAGTTGAAAATCCATTCATATATCTGTAATCTACATATGTCCCTGATTCACATGAGAGACATTACTATCCCTTTTAGGAGGTGGGTAGGGTGGCTATGGTAATTCTGCTGCTAGAATGATTAATTTACCCACTGTAACAAACTTTTGAATACTGTGTAGAAAAGGAAAGTATACATTCACAGGATAACCGTTATTTGTTACTATTTTGTTACTACTCCAACTACTAGAGAAATTTAAAGATGGATTTTATAGAAAAAAGTAAACCAGTTCTGAAAAATTGCCATTACCACAGATATACTTATGGACAGGAAAGTTTGATGCTACTGGAAATATAAGTTGAATTCACATGAATTTTCAGTCATTATTAAGGGAAGAATAGCATTTTTTAAAAAATCCATTATATTTATACAAAATGCACATATTTTACAAAGCCAAGTTGTTTTCTTAACAAGTCCTTTGTTCGGAGAATTTATATATGTGCCACCTGATCAATTGTTAGGCTAGAACCCCAATGCATTAATGTTTATTTGTTACTATTCCAACCCCTAGAGAAATTTAAAAATGGGTTTTATAAAAAAGAAACACTAATAATAAAGGAAAATAAAAGTAATGTAAGTAAAAAACAGAATGACACATTCATATTTCTTCTTTTACAACTGACTTAAGATGGAATTACTGGAACCTATAGTTTACATTTTCTTAACATATGAATAACATTTCAGCGGTTCTGGACTACATATATTAACCTTGATATTTTTATTTATTCAAACATATCTAAGGTGGTTTATCTGATATATACTATTTATTGTCTGTCTGATATATAATTAAGATGATCAGCCTATGCTAATTTTTTGTAGGACAGCTACCCAAAAGAGATCCATATTTGTACCCATTCCAGAGAATGTTGGGTCAAGAGAATGCTCAAATTGTAGAAAAATATCATTGATATCCCAAAAGTAAAATTTTGTTGAAAATCATTCAACAATGATTGCAGCAATACATCGACACGTAGCTCCCAGACATACAGGACTGATTCAGAAGAGTGTGGAATGAAGGCTATCATTGCTGACATCAGATGAATCTTGATTGACAGCAGATAGTGCCAGAGAAATGTCATCTTGTGTTTTATTCATTACACCAAGGCATTCTACCTTGTGGACCACAAGAAATTATGGGAAGAATTCGTGAGAAGAATGGAAATTCTAGAGTACTTAATTATGCTCATGTAAAACCAGTACATAAATTATGAGGTAGTGGTTTATAAAGAATAAGAGAAAACAATATGGCTTAAAAAATAAGAATGGTATGTGTCAGAGTGCTATCTTTTCATCATATTTATCCAATCTGCAAGCTGACCCAATAACCAGGGAGCTCTCAACAAGATGGACGGGCTTGGCGGCTGCACCAAGGAGCTCAAACCTAACAACCGTTAGGCTGGCACAGGCCTGGGCAGTATGCCCCTCTGTTCTTCACTGTGAGTCTGAACTGCCCTGATGGCATTTCACAACAAGACGATGTATAAACATCGAACATTTTTATCACCAAATGTGCTCCCAAATTTATTTTGGGAGATGTGGTGATTTGATATTTGTTTATTCAAAGCATTAGTTTAATGTGAATATAAGCATCCATGTTAAATAGCAGAGTTAAAATTGACTCTCTTTAATGATTAAACTTGAGAGATCAAAGAAATGTGTGATGTGTTCCCTCTGGCTGTGCTGGCAGAACCGCTAGAGGTGCACATTACCATCTCTTCTAATATTCCTCAGGAAGCTGCTGGGAGAAAAATTTAAAAAGCACTGCTTTACATTTTTATCCTTTTTTCTTCAACTTTATTCTTCCTCATTTGCATTTCAAAGTAGTCTCTGACATTTTCTATACCTGCATCTGGTGGAAGAATGCCACTCTTACTGCCACTGAATGAATTCCAACTCATAGAGACCTTGTAGGACAGGGGAGGACTTCCCTGTGGGATTCGGAGGCTGGAGTTCTTTGCTGAAGTCAGAAGCTTTGTCTTTCTCTTGCTGAGCAGCTGATTACCTCACACTGCTGCCCGTGAGAGCAGCGGCCCTGCAGGTAACTCTAGAGACCAGGGTACAAAGTCACAGGGAAATGGTTGCTGTACAGTAAATGGATGATTATTGGTGCTTGGATTTTTAACGTAAAGAATTGTGAAAGAAAGGGAGATGATCAAAATGGAATAAAAGCTCGATCAGCAAGAAAATAAAAATAAGTGAGGTGAAAACATACACTAAACTATATTTCAAATTATTTTGCATTTTCTTGCAAAAAGGAAGCTATGGCTTCCTCTTGCCCTAGTTTAACGAATGCTTCCACATTGAATAAGAATGTGATATTATTGAAGTAAGACTCATTAATACTCTGCGATATGCAAATAGCAAGCCTTGCTTACTGAAAACAAAGACGACTTGAAGCACTTAGTGGTGAAGACCAAAGACAACGGCACTCTATATCGATTTTATCTCACCATCAAGAAAACGAAAACCCTCACACGTGGATCAATAGCTGGCAGCACGGTAAGTGGAGAAAAGATGGAACTGTCAAGGAGATCGCTGGCTTTGGCTCCACACTCAGCACCCCTGGACGAAGCTGTCAAGAAGTCAAACAGTGAGCTGTCCCGAGCAGATCTGCAGCACAGGTGTCTTTAGAGCAGCACTTCTCACCCTTCCTCCTGCTGCCACCATTTTGTTCAGTTCCTCGTGGGGTGAGGACCCCCAACCCTCAAATTACTTGTGTTGCTACTTCATAGCTGTCATTTTACTACTGTTTGGAATCGTAATGTAAATGTCTCATATATAGGATGTATTTTCATTGTTACAAGTTGAACATAATTAGAGCATGGTGATTAATCACAAAACAATATGGAATTATGTCTGATGAAATATTTGCTTTTTCTAATGGTCCTTGACTCTCCTTCACTGCACCACCCCCCCCCCCAATAAAAAGGGTGGTGACCCACAGGTTGAGAACTGAAGCATTAGAGTCTTAAAAAGCAAATCTTCCACTTTGAGGACTAAGGTATACTGGCCCCAAGCCATTATATTTTCAATTGCTTCTGATTAAAACAAAATCTGGACAAAGAATAAGAGGAACTGAAGAAAAATGTATCCTTTGAAATTAAGGTGTTGCCCCCAATATTGAGTATAATACACTTGTATTGGAGGAAGAACTGGCAGGATGATTCTTCAAAAGGAGGATGGGGAAACTACATCTCATATACTCTGGATGATTTATCAAAAAAGACTAGTCCGTGGAAGAGGGTATCTGCTTGTGAAGTAGAGGCTCAGCAAATGGAATACACTCTTAGTCAGATTTGTTGACAGAGAACCTACGAGGATGGACTCAAACATGAGCATGGTGAGGCTGGTATACAATGGGAGGACAGTGTTTTGTTCCATTGTACATTGGTTAGGTATGAGTTCAAATAGATTCGCTATTAACTGACAACCACAGCAGCTCTGTTGGGAGTACACCACAGAAAGAAGGGTATGCAAATTACTTTGAAAATATTACTGTCCTCACTGGTAAAGAATGGTATAAGAATTTCTAGTTCTAGAGATGAATAAGGTGAAACACAAAAATGACTTAAAATTCCTTGAACAGCTGAATATGTGCACTTCAAATATATACATTTCAAAAACACAGCCTAGGCCATTCATTGACTTGTCTTCCCTAAACTATGAGTAGTAAAAATCTGAAACTTTACTCTTGTGTTTATAATCTCATTTGTAAATGGGTTATCTGATATGCTAATGATGCAGAGTTTGGGGTGGGCTGTATTTTCAATCAATCTTTTTGAGGTACACGAGTGATTAAACAAGTGAACAACGGAAAGAAAGGGTGCAGAGAGATGTCAAGTCACAAAAAGATTACTTAGGAGCAGGCATTCCAAAGAGACTGAGACATTCTTCCAGTGATGAAATGGAGACTCTAGGCCTTCCCTAGAGACCTTCCCTTCAATTTATACTTCTATTCTCCAAAACTTTAAGAAAATACATCTATTTCCTAAAGTCATCTGCTTGTGGGATTTCTGTTATGATACCACTAGATATTGAAGCCTGTCTTTGACACCAGGAATGGAGTTCTACTGTATCAAATACCTACAATGTGAAAGTGCTTTTGATACTGGCTAATCCCTGAAGGTTGGGAGAATTGTAGGTGCCCAATCTTGTAAACAGCAGCCCTGCTTGGGTACTGGATCATACACCGGACTGCCAATTGCAAGGTGAACAGTTGGAACCCACCAGACACTGCACAGGAAAGATGAGGCTTTCTCTTCACTAGATTACAGCCTCTGAAATTGAGGAGGGCAGTTTTACTCTGTTCGATAGAATCCTCTGAGTTGAAATTGGCAGTGAAGCTTACAAACATAGACTGCCTCGAAGAGATGTTTGACACCAAAGGAAATTCTTATGAGAATTCAGAGGGAACTAAAGAGAGAAACATTGGCACTTGTTGAGAACAGATATGGCACATGCAACACCATGTTACTAAATGTGCATTTCAGGTATTCTGCTGGTGAAACTTTATAAGAAAATATTGAGCATGTGGTTGAATAATGCAGAAGTGTGTTGCTTTTTAAACTGTGACAAAGCTCTTGCCTGAATTATCTTTAAATGGAAGGTAGAATTTGTAAATGATGACTTTGCATATTGGGATGATGAGATTTCTGGGCCATATCTTAAAGAAGCTGTTTGATTGCTTCGTTCTCCTTTTAGTGAAATGTGGCAGAAAATAGGTAGATTTATAATCAAGTGTGCAAAATGAAAACAGAACTTGAAAATTTGGAAAAGTCTGCTATACAAACCTAGGTCCTCTGTCCTAAAATGTTCTCCAAGAATGTATATGTTAAAGTAAATGTTAAAGAGATTAATGCTGTGCATGAGCTATTTCTTTTAGAAAGGCAATTACAAGGTTGGCCCCTATGATGAAGATGTAAAAGATATGCTAAATGAATGGGAATGACTTGATTACTGAATCTAATTATATGTCCAGACACACCCCACCTTAATCCTGAATCTTCAAACAAACAGATCATTCCTTCCAAAATAGAACTATAAACATAATCACAGGCATAAGTGGCTAGGATTTTTAGTACATTACAAAATGGAGGATTATGGCTACAAGAGAAATACTACTGTATATATTTGTGTATAAGCCAAGTCTTCAGCATATTTATAATACAGTTTTGGTGGTAAAATTAGGTGCCTTGGCTGATATTTGGCTAGGCTTACACTCGAGTATGTTGGGTCAGTTGGTCATTACACTGTACCTTAAGGCTGAAGGATCTAACCACTTAATTCAGTAAGATACACATCACTTTGCACGGCGTCAGAGCCCAAGGAAAGGAAATAATGTGACCTGCTTCTTGGAACTCTGTAGGCAGGAAACAAATTAAAAGCCCTTTTGTTCTTCAAGTAAAAAACAAAACAAACAGACAAAAAAAAACTTCCTTAGAACCCTGGTGCTGTAGTGATTATCATTGGGCTTTGCCCTTATGATCTATTGTTTGAAACCACCAACACCTGCATGTGAGAAAGACTGGGCTTTGCTATTATTGACGATGGCAGTGACTTTGGTTTGGTTTGGTTTTGAGTAGGGCTGACTGGAGACCAGAAATGATGAAAGGAGCATGAGAATAGAGGCACGTCAGTCTCACATATTAGGACCATGATCTCTGGACTGCCAGAGTGTACAGCCATAGGGTACTTTCAGAGACTCTCTCTAAGGTAGCCAATTCAGAAGATAAGGGAAATTGAAAATGTTCATTGAAAAAACCTCATTATCTTTTAATTTCTCTCATTATCTTTAATTTCACTTTCAAGCAAACTTTGGAGTCCCCCCAAATCATCAAATTATGTTTGATTTCTTTTTGTCTATTTGTTTTTGTTTGCTTGTTTTGTTTTGGGCGTCACTGCCCTCTGGTGGTCGTGGGAGTTACCCAGCGCTGCTCCTGAGAGCTGCCGCTGGATTTGAACTTGCAAGCCCGTGGGCCGCAGTCCTGCATTTAACTTATGCCACCGAGGCTCAACCCATGTTTGATTTCTTTTCAGAATTATCTTTATTTCTAGATTCCATGAAATTACTCTAACATTTGAACAAATTGTCATAGAGACAAATCTGTGGAGAAAAAAAGATCTGAATTATAACTCTGGACTTGTCTTTTAGTAACTGTGTTTTGTTAAATGTTGTTTTCCTAAAAGTCCATTTCTTCAAATGTGAAATGAAGACATTGGTCCTTTTTCTCAAAGATCTTTGTGGAGGAGACAAGGTTCATGCAAAACATAGCAAGGATACTAATACAGAAAAGAGACACAGCCAAAGCTAGTTTCCTTCCTTTTCTAATTTAGTCTAATTTTGAAAATAAACAGCTTATGATTATCTTCCTATATCCCTTCTTTGAATGTTAATAGCTGCTTTGATCTTATTATCTATTCTCCACAGTGACTGCAACTAGAGAACTACAAGCCATTTAATCAATTCAGATAATCATCCAGATGATTTGTCTACAGGATGCTGAAACAATTTCAACTGAATTGGCTTAAAGTTTTTCTTATTAAGGGAGCAAAAATTCACAGAAGTGATCCAGCATTCCAGGATCAGTGATTTCGTACTGATTTGATTAGGTAAGAAACCAGGGAGAGGGTGGCAGCGTAGGCAAGATTTTGCATCCAGATACTCAAGTGCTGCTTGAAGATATGCACTTGGGGCAGCCAGTTGGGAGTTTTAAACTGTTTTCTGCTTTCCCAATACCAACTCAGAACCATCTTTTAAATTCTAACCAAATCAAATTTGTTGCAATCTGCTGTGTTTCGATGGATAGCATCATTGTATGAGCTGTAAAGTTGATGGGTGTGAATCTCATTATCAGTCCAGCACTTACCCAACAGCACCACCAATGAGCTTAAAATCCCAATGCCATGAAGTAAATTCTGACTCAAGGTAGCCCTTGAAAGGGCTTCCAAGGGCATCTAAATCTTTAAAGGAGTACAGAGCCTCCTCTTCTGTGGAGTGAACTTTCTGAACCACGTCCCATGCTGTTAGCAGTCATTGCTTACATTGCTACCCTTCTTCAACAAAGAGGATTGACTACAAGTTTTTCCTTTAGAAGGCAACAAAGATGATTTACTGCTGGGATTGGGGTAGCAAATTTTAATATTGTAAGTGAAGAAAGGTCCCTGTGAAGATGAACTCTGACAGCAATCCTGTTTTCTTGTCCCCCAATATCTTTACTTTAGGAGTGATGAGGAATAAGGCTGGGTGGGTGTCACTGGTCAGAAAATGGAGGACATCAAAGAACTTGCATGGTGTCAAAACAGTGCGCATTTATGAGGAAGAATAATGAGATGAGTTATGAGAAGTAGTGCTACATAGACGTTTCACTTTCAGAACTCCCTGGATTATAGAGTTTGGAGAATAATGAGAGGAAAAGGCTATTCGATTCAGTGGGAGGATGCTACTAATGTCAGGGGTAACACTTATTCCAGGGTTTAGAGGGGCTCTCTGTGACGGAACAAAACAAAGCTGCTCCAATGCACAGAGGTCAGCTTAAGGAAATGCACTTGGGTATCCAGCTGGGGGTTTTAGATTTCTTGCTTTCTAGAAAGAAAGAAAGACTTGTTTGCTATGTTCTTTTCTCTTAGTTTTCTTTTTCCTTTTTAAAAAACAAAAATGTGTCCTTCTGGAATGAAAACAGTCATAGTGGTGCACAAGTTGCTTGAGATTACCCTGTCAGTCCAGTCTTGACTCCTGTTCTGAGTCATCATAATCAGACTTTTGCAATATGTAATAGAAATAGTTTGAGTCAAGTGCTTAGAATTTTGGAGATATTGTTCCCTAAGTAAATCTACAGAGAATCAGTGGATGGCTTCATCCTTTATGCTATCCCAAAGAGGTTTAAACAGACTTTCTGTGGAGTGTTAATTTAGAAAGAAGGTGATTTTCACTCATTGTTTTGCCAGCTTCTACCAGCTTATGAGAACTGATTGCTAAACACATTGTTAAGAATTCCATGAGCTGGTAGCTTAATGGAGCTGTATTTATTCTTAAATCCAAAAAATTACAGTTAGCTTGATATTAAATAAAAGTTAATATATTTGAAATAATTATTTTTACACTTTACCATTTTCTTAGAAAACATCTCTCTTGTATATGTGTTGGGCACATAATGCTCATTTTCCACTCTGAACTTAGAGGCATAGTACTGTTTGCTTCAAATCGACTATGGTGAAAGTATTTATAGCACCAAATCTGCAAAGGTTACAAATCAGGGCTTGGTTTATTGTTTCTCTGACTGGCTGTGTCTAAGAAGTATATAAAAATATGTTAATAATGAAGATCGATCTTAAAAAAATTAGCTGTGCCTGCTACGATTCCATCGCAAATAGCACATACTTACTGAAATATGTGCTCTTTAGTGCTTGAAAGCTGTTATCCAAATGAACAAAGTAGTCTCTCAAGTAATTGACAAATGAGTGACTTTCTGACATGTCTAAATTGTTTGACTCCTACCTTATTACTAATGGAAACAGAAATATCAACCACAATTCATGTTAAAACTACAACTGAAGATCTCAAATCAGAGACCAAACTTTTGCCAGCTCATAACAAAGCCATAGAACAGCTTGAGGCCGTGACCCAGTGTTCTGACAGTTGAGGTTTTTCTGAAAGCACACTCCACAGCCCTTTCCTACAGAGCAGCGAGGGAATTCAGAAGTCTCGCTAAGCAGTGGAACGCATGCTCCTGGGCCACTGAAAGGCTTGCTGTGCCATGCAGGCAGAGCGGCCTCGCTGCGTCTGCCCTTGGCCGTGGGCTTCTGAGGCCGTCATTGTGGCAGGGAGTAGAAAGCCCAGTCTCTCTTCCATGGAACTGCTGGTGGTTTCAAACAGCCAGTAATGTGGCTCGTAACCCGGCTCGTAGACACCACACGAGGACTCACCCACACACTAACTCTTTTTTATTTCAATAATTTTATTGGGGGCTCTTACAGCTCTTATAACATTCAATACATCCTTTGTATCAAGCATATTTGTACAAAGGTTTTGATCTTCATGTCCAGATATTTTCTACTTGAGCCCTCGGTATAAGCTCCTCTTTCCCCCTCCTTTTTTTTAAAATCATTCCATTGGGGGTCCACACAACTCCCAACATGATCAACATACATGTCAATTGTATGCATGCCGCATTTGCACATCTGTTGCCATCCTCACCCCCCAAAACACCCTCCCTCAACTTAGGCCCCCAGTACCAGCTCCCCATATTCCCCTTCTTCCCCTAGCCCCCGTCCCCATGAACCTTTAGTAATAACACATTGCTATTACCTTTTCATACTGCACTCAGTCTGCTGTGTCCCTTCACCCACTTCCCTGCTGTCTGTACTCCAAAGAGATCATGTGTAGATCCCTGCCATTGGTTACCCCCTTCCACTCCACCCTCCCTCTGCCTTCCCAGTATCACCACACCCACCACTGGTCCCAAGGGATCATCTGTATACTGAATTTCCCATGTTTGCAACTTCAGGGTGCATCCCCTGGTTTAACCGGGTTTGCAAAAAATGAACTGGGGTCATGGTAGTGGGTGGGTGGAAGCATTTGGGAACTAGAGGAAGGTTGCATACCTCATTGTTGCCAAACTATACCCTGACTGAGTCCTCTCCTCGCTGCAATCCCTCTGTGAGGGGGTGCTTCTTCATTTATTGATGGGCTTTGGGTCCCCACTCAGTACTTCTCCTCCTTTATAATAATACAATTTTTAGTTCTTTGATGCTTGACATCTGCTCCCTTCGACACATCGTAGTCACACAGGCTGGTGTGCTTCATCCATGCGGACTTTTTTGCATCTGAGCTAAATGGCTACTTGTTTACTTTCAAGTCTTTTAAACCCCAGATGCTATATCTTTTGATAGCTGGGCACCATCAGCTTTCTTCACCACATTTTCTTATGCACCCATTTGTTGTTACAGGTCATATCAGAGAGGTGAACACACAATGTTGTGATTTTTAGTTCTTAACTCTGATAACTGATCACTTTTGCAACTCATGGTCATGCAGGCTGGTGTGCTTCTTGCATGTGGGCTTTGTTGGTTCTTAGGTAAACAACCACTTGTTTACTTTTAAACCTTTAAGACCCCAGACACTATGTCTTTGATAGCCGGGCATCATACACCTTCTTTGCCACCTATGTTTATGCACACAATTTTTTCAGTGATCATGTCAGGAAAGTGAGTGTCATAGAATGCCAATTCAAAAGAAAAAAAAATGTTCTTGCACTGAGGAAGGACTTGAGTGGAAGTCCAATATCCATCTGCTGTTCTAATACTAATCCTAAAAGTATATGCATGTTGATCCACTTCCCCATTGTCCTATATAAATATATTTACCTATGCACATGTCATATTTGGATGTCTATTTATGCCCTTTATTGCCCAGTTTTTCCTCTATTTCCTTTTACTTTCCTCTTGTCCCACTATTGTGTCCAGCCTCCATTTGGGTTTCAGTATTCTTTCTCTGTTATATTACTCTTGATCAATCCCTATTTTGCCTCTCAAACCCACCTTATCACTGATTTTGAATCCCTTAATATTTCCTTGTCCCTGGACTAGTCAACACCACTGCCTTTCCCCCTCCTCTCTATCTTTGAACCCCCCCCCCCCCCGCCCCTCTGGAACGATCAGTCCTGTAATTTTCACCTCCACATGTTCATCCAGCCTATCTTATCTAGATAGACCTGGAGAGACCAAAATATGTATAAAAACTCATGCATCCTAAGATAAAGCAACCTAAGAAACTAAAATGATCATAACAACAAAGAAGCCCCAATGTCCAATATATATAGTGTAAAATATATATTTATATATGATATATATGTAAGTAATAACAAAATAAAAACCTTTACATAGTTCAGGGTCTGTTTGTTGACCTCCAGGAGTGCCTCCCAGTTGAGTGGGCTGGGGTGGCACACCCTAGCCCCAAAGTATATCCTCAGCACTCCATCTGGAACTCCATGCTTTGTTGCACACCCTTAGTTTTTTGCCATGGTATGGTTGAGTCAGACAGGGTATAATCCCAATCTTGTTTCTGCACCGTTGTCCCCACAGACCTTTGCATCAGTGAGGGAAGCCATATTTCATAGTGGGACCAGTCATATTATCTTCTCTGTACATCAGCTGTTTTGAGTGGGAATATCGTCCTGAAGGCTTGGTGGGGCAGGATGCACTCCATTCTCTCTTTCTCCCTCTTCATTTGTTCTCGTGTGCTCTGGTCAGGCATATCCTGCTCCCCAAGCTGCAACTTCAGTGTTGTCCTCCAAAGCACACTCTCCTGGGGGAAGGGCAGCTGCCCCTGTAGTGAGGATTGGGTGTTCAGACCCCTCCACTGGTTCCCCGCTCCATTGCATCATGCTGTATTTACATCCAGGAACACGGGATTTAAGTTTGTTCCTTCTTTCCCTGTGGAGATATAAAGAATGCACTCCCTGTGGGTGGGTTAATACACCTTTCCCTCTCTACACATCACCATCTACCCCTGGCCCCCTAGCCTAGTTAGCTACGATGTGTAGCCCTGAATTTGGTCTGGCCCCTGTTGTACTACCTGGGTTTTCCCCCAGGAGTTTTTGAATATAGTAACTTTTCCTGATTCCCCTTTTGCATTTTTTTATATTATTATTAAACTTACCTCAGCAGATTCATGTTGTGCATGTCTGTTTGCGCTTGGCTAACTTTACCTAGCATAATTTCTTTCAGTTCTTTCCATGCATTGATGTGCTTCATGCATTCATCACTGCTTTACAGCAATGCATAGTCCTCCATTCTATGTATATACCACAGTTTTTTAATCCATTTGTCAGTTGTTGGAAAATTGGACTGCTTCCAACTCCTTGCAATTGTGAACTCTGCTGCTATGATCATTGGGGCACATATATCTGGTTGTGGATTGTTGCTTGCCTCTTCTGGGTATAAGCCTAGTATGGGGATTGCTGGATCATATGGTAGCTCAATTTTCATCTGTTTTAGATATCTCCAAATTGATTTCCATAGTGGCTGTACATACCTACAGTACTACCACAGTGGATAAGAGTTCCTATCTCCCCACAGCCTATCGAATACTTGATGCTTTTTGATTTTTTGAATTGGACTTTGCTTGAAGGTGTTAGATGATATCTCATTGTTGTTTTGATTTGCATTTCTCTTATAATTAATGATTGGGAATATTTTCCCATATGTTTATTGTCCATTCAGATTTCTGCCACTGTGAAACTTCTGTTCAGATTCTCTGCCCACATGCTCAGTGGGCAGTTAGTTTTGCTCTTTGTGGAAGCTATCAGGGTATTGTAGATTTTAGTAATAAGGCCTTTATCTGATTTGCCATTGCTAAATATGTTTTCCCAGTCTGTCTGCTCTCTTATCACTCTCTTGGTGAATTCTTATGATGTGCACTGGTGTTTTATCTTCAGTGTGTCCCGCTTGTCTGTTTGTGCCTCCTCTGTGTCTGTGTTCTTCTCTATTTCTGATAGCCTATGTAACCCCTGTGCCAATGTTCTCAGATTGGTCTGAATTCACTTATTGATGTCCCTAATAGTTTGGGGTTTTACTTCAAGGTCTGTGATACATCTTGAGTTTATTCTAGTGCACAGAGTGAGGTAAGGGTCTTGTTTCATTTGTCTATAGGTAGATATCCATTTTTTTCCAGTACCGCTTATTGGGCTGTTTCCCATTTGATATTTTGGGGCCCTTATTAAAGATCAGTTGTCTGTATGCTGATGGATGTATTTCTTGGTTTTCAGTTCTTTTCCATTGGTCTGAGCATCTATTATTATGTCAATACTATGCTGTTTTGATCACTGTGACTGTATAATATGTGCTACAGTCAGGTAAAGCAAGCCCTGCTACAGTGTCCTTCTTCTTGAGTTCTCTGCTAATTCTGGATTTCTTCCCTCTCCATATGAAGTTGGTAATCTTTTTTTTCCATTTCTTTGAAGAAGGATGAGGGTAATTATATTGGTATAGCATTAAACTTATGTAGTGCCTTGGGTAGAACTGTCATCTTTACTATATTGACTCTTCTAATCCATGAACATGGGATATTTTTCCATTTATTGAAGTCATTCTTGGTTTCTTGTAATTGTGCTGCATAATTTTTGTCATATAGATCTTTTGTTATTTTAGTCAGGTATATCCCTAGATATTTCAATTTGTGTTTGGCAATTGTGAAGGTACCTCTTTTTTTATCTTCTCTTCTGTGGTCTTATCTGATGTGCATAGCAGTCCAATTGACTTCTGATTGCTCATCTTGTATCCTGTCACCCTGTCATACTCCTCTTTTGTTCCCAGTACTCCCCTTGTGGTATTTTTTGGGATTTTCCATATATAAAATCATATCACCTACATATAATGATAATTTCACCTCTTCCTTCTCCACTTGAATACATTTGATGTCTTTTCTTTTCCTTTTGTTATTAGCATTTTGTTTTAAAGTGGCATTTGATTCTCCTGTGTTTTTCTTTCAAAAGGAACTATCCAAATTATCTGCCAATTTTTGTCATCTATGACCATCTGAGTACCTTTACATAATTTTTGTGTTGCTTATCTCTGGCTTATCTTTGACTTTTCTCTGATCAATGAAACCCTCTAGATTATGGATAAAAGTTTGAGGTCAAGCATGCTGTTCACTTGGATTCACAAACAAGATTTATAGAGGCAAATATCAACATGTCAAATATGTTGCACTAGAAAAATAACCTAAAATAGACTTCTCTAAAGCATTTAAAAATAAAATATAAGCTACCTCTGACCCAAGCTGTGGTATTTTTCATCATAGTCATATTAAATCTGAGCAATGAGTAAAGTCCATATAAATGGTACCTTTGAATTAAGACTTGGTGGAGAATATTGAAATTACCATGGACTTCCAGAAGAACAAACACACTTGTACTGAAAGAATAGTCAGTATGTTCCTTGAGAGCAGGGGTAATTAGACTGCTTTTATACTGTGGGGTTGTTACTAGGAGTGCTGAGTCCCCAGAAAAGGACTTCAACTGTTGTAGAGTAGAGGGTTCAGCGGGAAAGAGGCCAACTCACAGTGAGATGGAATCACACTGTGGCTTCACCCACAGGTTCAAGTGACCATTGTAATCATGGTGTCAGACCCAGTAGTATTTTGTTTTGTTCATGAGGTTTTGGCCGTCGATCAGAAACAACTCAAAGACACCCAGTCATAACAATGGACTTCAAATGATTTGGTTTCTTCTCAACCTTAGAACAAACCAACCTAGTAAAGCTTTCCATATTATGTCTATAAAGTACAGTGGTTCTCAACCTTTCTAAGGCTACCACCCTTTAATACAGTTCCTCAAGTTGTGGGGAACCCAACGATCAAATTATTTTCATTGCTACTTCATAACTGTAATTGTGCTAGTGTTATGAATTGTAGTGTAAATATCTGGTGTACAGGAAGCATTTTCATTGTTACAGATTGAACATAATGGAAGCATAGTAATTCATCACAAAACAGAATGTAATTATATATTGTGAAATATTTATTTCTAATTGCAAATCAATGAAATTTTTGTCTTGAAATATGGTGAACCATGGGTAAAAATCTGTGGCAGTCATGTGCTTATGTTAATTTTATGATTGAAATGTAGGGGTGGAGTCGAGCCTGTTAATCTGGAAATAGCCATTAAGTAGCCAATGAGGCCTCTATATGGGCATGGCTTTCTCCTGAGACTTCTGGGAAATCTCATGTATTTCCCTCATGAAAATGAGAAGCTATCTTCCCCAGTTGTTGGGAGTTAATCTCAGAGACGATGAATCATGGAAAAGACAAGGTGGCAGCGTCCGAGAAGCTGGAAGAACTGGCGGAGAGACCATATGGCTTTGCCCTGATGGAGCCAGACCTCTGAGGTTGGGGCGGCCACATGGAGACCTCTGCCAGCAATGAGTTGCTTCTGCTGTTGATGGACCCTGTGACCTGGAAGTAGGGAGCATTGTGGAGACTCCTGCCAGCACTGGGATTCTGCACCCACTGACCTGTGACTTCGTGAGTCAGAAGGAGACTTTATAGACTGATTTCGGACATATGGGTTTATATCGGAATTATGACTTTGTACTGTATTGGGATGCTTTCTTAATGTCCTATTTCTTTTATATATAAACCTTATACCCATAGGTGTGTCTATGAAATTTGTTCCTCTAGCCTACCCAGACTAACACACAATCTTCACACTGGATATTAGTATGTGGGCATATCTGCATGTGGACAGAACTGCCTGGAGACATATAGAGAAGTTGTGTATCTCTTCCTAAAACTATCAGAGATAGGTGTTTTCTGATGGTCTTAGGCAACCCCTGTGAAAGGATGATTTGAACCCCAAAGGGATTGTGACCAAAAAGTTGAGAACCACTGGCATAGTAGGTAGCTTATACTTTTTTCACTTAATAATAGAAGATTAGAAATGAAGTAGAGGTTGAAGCTTTTACCCCTCCTCTTAGGAAAGGAAAAGAGCTTTTTTTTTAACTCTTAGGGTTGTGAGAATGCGTGACTTTTTGCTAAGAGGGAGCAAATTCTACCCCTAATTTCCTGCTCCACTCAAGGGGTAGAACTAGTCCAGACTCAAAAGCCCTAATAGCCAGGTGTGTTTGTCTGAGTAGACTACAGGAACAAATTTCATAGACATGCATATCGATATAAGGAAAGGGCTTATATACAAAAGGAATGGGACATGGAGAAAATATCCCAACCCAGTTCGGTTCAGAGTCATAAGTCCAATATTAATCCATATGCCCCAAACCAGTCTATAAACTCTTCTTCTGATTCACAAAGTCACAGGTCAGTGTGTGCAGAATCCCGGTTCTGGCAGGGGTCTCCACATGGCTTCTCACTTCCAGGGCTCAGGGTCCATCAACAGCAGAAGCAACTGATCGCTTGCAGAGGTCTCCATCTGGCCACCCCAGCTTCAGAGGTCTGCCTCCATCAGGACAAAGCTGTGTGGTCTCTCCGCCAGCTCCTCCAGCTTCTAGGACGCTGCCAGCTTGTCTTGTCCATGATTCATCATCTCTCTCTAACTCCCAACAACTGGGGAAGATAGTTTCTCATCTTCATCAGGGAAATATTGCAAGATTTCCCAGAAGTCTCAGGAGATAGCCATGCCCACATAGAGGCCTCATTGGCTATTCAATGGCTATCTCCAGATTAACAGGCAACTTCACCCCTACATTTCAATCATAAAAAATTAACATAAGTACATGACTGCTGCACCAGGTAAGAAGTTAGAAGCCACGAGCTATGCTATAGGAGTAAGCAGAGACTTTCAGCTCTCATGTAGAGTTACAGTCTTAGAGACCCATAGGGGCCACCCTTCTACTCTGTCTCGTAAAATCACTAGAAGCCAGTATTGACTTGATGGTTATGAGTTTTTTGAGTTTCTATATCTTTTCTGATTCTTGCAAGTCTTGCCACTCAAATACAGCTTCAAAAATAGTCTTAGACTCTCCTGGCAGCTGTTTCTCCAGGGGTGTAGCTTTCTGGTGGGAAACAAGAGCAGGAAGTGAATCAGGGAAGTAAATCCAAAGTATTATGCTTTGCTATGTTCACAATCTTCTCTAAGGTTTCTAAAAGCTTTTTTTGTGACCAAATTATATGTTTCCTCAATAAAGAATATACTTGGCATTTCATTGTGCCCTTTAAAATGCCATTGTCCTTTTATATAAACATTTTTTAATTGCAGAAGTTACAACAGAATTCTTCTTATGCAGACTCTTCTTTGAGCACTTGCCACAATTTCAACCCAAGGGAAAATAGAAAATTGTGTACTATACTTTTGAATTAACTCTGTACCTGGATTTAGTGTCTAGAAAGCAGTTGCCTTGAGCTTTTGAAAAGTAAAAGTGAGATAAATGAGGGGTAGCTGAAGAAATAATCTTATTTAAAAGTGAGAAAGCTAATTGAAGACATTTATCTCCACTCATTTTTTTGTTTTACTACGCAATGGCTTTTATTTGCCTTTAACATATATGATGTGTTCAAAAAGATAAAATAAAATATACAACATGTTCATGTGGATAGAAAACCAATAGAAAAAAGGATACTGGGTGTCAGGAATAGATTATAAAGTGTAAATTGGGGGACTGAGCCCCGGTGGCATAAGTGGTTGAGTGTGGCACTTTAGCCCGTGGACTTGGTGGTTCAAATCCAGCGGCGGCTCTCAGAAGCAGTACTGGGTAGCTTGCATGACCACCAAAGGGCAGTAAGCGCCCCCCCCCCCCAAAAAAAAGTATAAATTAGCTTTCATTATTTCACAGTTTCACTAATTTAAAGAAAAGTATTTAATTCACATCCCTCAATACTTTCCATTAGGTGTATAATTGAGCTAGTTATATTATACAATTTCAAGGTAAAGTTTCATTATTTCAGGTGAGATAAAGTTTTTCTACTTACAGACACATTTGTAGTAAAAATTCTTAATTTACTACATGGATTGTAAAGATTCAAATTTATACTCTTAGCATATGATTTTTTTCTCATTTCAAGCATGTGCTATATATCAAAAAGTTTTAAAGTAATTTAATATTTTTCAAGAATGATTTCATTAATCATTCAAAATAATGGTTCAAAATAACTCATAAATGGATTCACTATCTTTTATTTCCTTTCAATTATTTGCAAGTACATTTAAGAAAAAAAAAACTGTGACAGATCCATTCCAGATAATTTATGGTAGTGCTTCTCAATTTTACTGCTTATGAAAACATAGCCATCAGCGAAGCATCTCCATCAAATGCATATTTTAATTCAGTGCATCAGATATAGAGCTTGAGTCTATTCAGGCTCCTCTCCCCATAGATGCTTAAATTTGGTTAGCTATCAGAACATACAATGGCCAACAAGAATTACTATTTACAACTGGACCTTGGACACACAGAATTAAATAAACAATAACCCTTGTTTATTAATATAGCACCAGAGAGCACTATAATTTGTAGTTTGGATTCCCTAGACACCTGGGAAAAATTATAAATCACCACTAACAAAAACAGATGTGATGGACATAAATTGCTAAATTGTAATTTATTTAAGAAAACTGCAAGAGTATCAGAAGAGACTACCTGATAGACAGAAGTAACTTGTAATGATATTGTTCTTACATAGGCCTGTATATTTGGAGAATTTATTAGTTCATGCAAAGGTTAAAGAACTAAGCCTATTGCATAATCCAATTCTATGCACATGAAATGAAAACAATGAAAAATGTAAGAAGAGTTTAATTATCTCTTAGTTCTGAGAAACTTCAAAAGTTCCTATATTATGAGTAATGTGCTCTCCTATTTACAAAATGAATAAACTATTGACCTGAGTGAAAATAATGGTGATATTTCCACCACCAAATAAAATATTAACATGCACATTCAATTTTTACTTGCAGGATATGAATAAAGATAGGTTTCAGGGGACATAGTTATAAAATGAAAAAGAATGCATATGTCCATAGCATTAATATATCACTTATTATAAAATTACTTGGGAGATAAAAGAAAAATAAAAAGTACATATATGCTTCTTAGCTACTGTCTTTAAGTTTCAATGTTGTTTAAATGGCAATATCTTATATTAAGCTTCAAAATAAGATCATATATATTAACATTAAGCTTTAAGAAGCATATATTTGAACCTCTGAATTGTAGTCTACTAGTTATCTTTTCCAAAAAAAGTGCTGTGTAATTTGGCTTAGATATTTGTACTGATGATGGAAAGTGTGAAAACTAAATCTGCCACACTTTGTGCATTAGAATATCTTGTTATAAAATCTGATTGATTTTAGTTATTGCCTTGACTGGCAATTGATGGAAAACTCCCCTAAGAAACACACACACATGCATATGTATTATTAGAAATTAGAAATGACAGCACAGGTAAAAGAGTAGTTTATTGGACATTATCTATGTAAAAATGGCAGACAGCACATGAACATCCCTGAATGTGCCTTTTAAATGCCTGAAAGGAGTCCTATTGGACAAGTGGGTTAAGTATAGGACTGCTAATTTCAAACCCACTAACCACTGTGCAGGAGAAAAATAAAGCTGTGCTTACATAAAGATTTATAATCTCAGCAGGCCCAAAGAGCAGAATGTAAAATGTATATCAAATAAGAGGGAGGGGAACAAATAATAGTAAGAGTTTAGAGGCTGAAAGTAGGAAGAAGAGAAACAAATGAATTTTATGAACTTGAAAAAAAGTAACTGCTAGCCAACAGTGTAAAAACATCGAGAACAATATTTTGCCCATACACAGAATCTCTGAGAAGTCTATTAATGTGTGCTGTAAGATGAACTCAAAAGGAAGGCAATAGTGACAACCCCTCCCCAATAACTATAACAGGAGTCTATTACTGTCCAGTCCATAGACATACATGGAGACCCTATCTGTAACAGAAGTGTTCTTGGTTAGAATAATAAAGGGAGCAGATTTCTAGACTTTATCTCATGATATTGCTGGAAGGGTTTGCATCTCTCCACTTTAGGTTAGCAGCTGTCTTAGTTACAAGTGGGTGGCTTTAACAACGGAATATAGTCTTTTACATTTTAAGAGTTTTTTTTCGTTTTTTCTCTCTTCTGAGTTGATGCTGGCTCACATAATGCTATTGGAGAGGGTAGAATTGCCCTGTGCATTTTAAGACAGTAATTCTGTTTTTAAAAATCATTTTATTGGGGACTCATACAACTCTACACCTTCTCTCCACCCTCCCAGTATGGCCAACCACACCACTGGTCCTGAAGGAATCATCTGTTCTGGATTCCCCATGTTTCTGGTTCCTATCTGTACCAGTGTACATCCTCTGGTCTAACTGGATTTGTGAGGTAGAATTCAGATCATGATAGTGGGAGGGAGGAAGCATTTTAGAAATAGAGGAAAGATGCATATTTCATTGTTGCTACACTATGCCCTGACTGGCTAGTGTCCTCCACATGTAAGGGGATGTCCCTTCCCCTGCAGATGAACCTTGGGTCCCCAATATGTGCTCCCCCTCATTTGCAATGATATAGTTTTTAGTTCTCTGATGTCTGATACCTGGTCCTTTTAATGCCTCGTGTTTCTACAGGCTGGTGTGCTTATTCTATGTCGGCTTTGTTACTTCTGAGCTAGATGGCTGCTTGTTTGATTTCAAGATTTTAAGACCACAGACACTATATCTTTTGATAGCCAGGCACCATCAGCTTTCTTCACAATTGCTTAGGCACACCTTTGTCATCAGCAATCATATCAGGAAGGTGGGCATGCCATGAAATGATTTTTTTCTCTTGATGCCTGATAACGTCTTCCATTGATACTCTGTGGTCACACAGGCTGGTATGTTTCTTCAATGTGGACTTTCTTGCTTCTGAGTTATATGGCTGCTTGTTTATTTTCAAGCCTTTAACACCCCAAAAACAGTAACTCTTTACAGGAGTAGAAAGTCACATCGTTCTCCCTCAGAGTACATTGTAGTTTCAACTGCTGAGCCTGAGTATCAGAACCTAAGCTGTAACCACTATGCCACGAGGTAGCCTCAATTCCTTGTGTGAGCTCTAGGGGAAAGCTTTCAATTCCCATTTGCCTATACTTTAGAAAGAACGTCCTTGTCTCTTTTCAACATGTGTTGACTCAACATTTCATCAAGCTCTCCAGGTGACTCGGCTTCCACCTTCTACCGTTTCTAGAAGTTTCCACTGTCTGGACCACTAGAACAAAGAATGTGTTTCTCTCATGGCTCTTCTTTCTTGGATGAAGTAAGCGCCACTGTCTTTGCTTTATTATCCTTTTGTTACTTGTAAGATGAAATATGATACAGACAACTCTGCAGCGAATCACTCCATACATGGACTCAGAGATATAATCTGATTAAAGATGTAACTCTGCCCACTTCTCTTACAACTGAATAACTGATAATATGAGATAAATCTAAAGAATAATTCCATCACTGAAAAACTGGTATAATATGTCAATACATAATTAACAATGAAAGTTATGACCTAGTCAGGGTTGACTCATATTTTGAGTGAATGCAAATCAATCTCTGACTGGTAAAGAAGGCAAAATGATTTAAGTGATTTAACAACAACAACCACAAAAATCCTTATCATCAATTTGATTCCGACTCATAGATTCTAATCAGGGACCTCTAATATCAAAAAGATCCCACAAATGATAAGGACTGTCTAGAAAGTAGACACAACAGCCATTCTTTAATAACTGGAAGTTTAACATCAGGAGGGCTAAATTTAAAAGTTCTCCTCTAGAGACTAACATCTGTACTTAAGGCCACCGATAATATACAAAATAGTATATGGAATAGGAGTTCTACAGGCTGTAACTATTTCCCCATCTTGGGCTTCCTTAATTTGTACTATCAGACTTCACCTTTCAGGCAACAGATTGAGAGGTTTTTCCCTCTTCTTAATTTTGACAAGGATACACAAAAAGACTCTTTCAGTAAAACAAGGTAACAAAAATATTTTAGCACATTAAAAAGAGAAAAATTTTCTGTAGAGAAATTCAGTGAAAAATCAAACACTGAGTAAGTTTAGAGTTCAGAAAGCACACAAATGAAGCCTGTAGTGTTAAATAATTGATGCTATTTTCTGTCTTGTTTATTTCCTGAAATATGCAAGAGTTCCCAGATGGCAGAGGTCATCTGGATAAGTAGAAAGGCAACGGATATTGACTGCAAAGAGAAATATCCTAAGTAAACATAACCATCCCCTAAACATCATAGTCAGTAAATATCTGAGCCAATAAGTGGATCGAGAATAAGGAACATGCAAATTTATTTCCTGGTTAGAGATCTTATTCAAAGTCAGTTATCAGATAATATATCAATTCCATTGTGTCATCCTGAGATTAATTAAAATTTCATTTTTAAGATACTAAATTTACATAGTTGTAGCAGCCAAATATTGGAAACTATTCCCATTGAAGTGAATTCAGTATTTGGTCTTATTAGAAAGTACACAATTATATTAATACTTTAGGATAAGTATCTTTTTCCTGGAAAACATATTCCAACATAAACATCTCTATTACCTTATTTTTTAAGAATAGGGAAAAAGTTCAAAGTACTACCAGACTTTATAAGATTATTTCGTGTTATAGCCAGATGCTATTTGAAATTAGTAAATAATATGTCTAAAACTGACTAATTAGCACTTTCTATAGCTTTACAATAAAACTTATGGAATTAAAGCTATAAATATATAGATAAAGAAAATATCATAAATTTACTTATTTATTGCCTTTTTAATGTATTTATTTATTTACACATTTGTTTATTTTGCTAAAATATATAAAACATATAATTTTCTGTTTAAAATAATTTAAATGTCAAAGTCACTTTTCACTATGATTTGTGCTGTTAAGAAAAGTTTCTCTCTGTTGGACTCTATTCAAGGACAACTAATTACATTAACACAGACAGCACGTTAACATGTGCCAGCAATTCTAGGTAAGTGAATGCATGAAGAGATTAAAAAATGAGTGAAAGTCAGAAAGAATTCTTTAGTTCAAAGACCCAGACAAATGCAAATTTAAGTCTTTTATCTTTGATAAATTTTATAAAATCTTTGTTTGTTTGTTTTTTGTTTTGGCATCACTGCCCTCTGGTGGTGAGAGTAAGAGGCCAAGCCTTTGTTCTTGTGTAGCCGCTGCTGGAATTGAACCTCCATCCAATAGGGCTGCAGTCCCGGGCACTGGGACTCTAAGCCACTGGGCCTCAGAACCAAATTTTATAAAATCTTATGTAGTTAGTTTTCTCACTGACAAACTAGAGTAATAAATATATCCTTTTGAGTTCTTAAATACATTAAAGGTCATTCAAGCAATATGCTTACCAAATTGTCTGATATACAGTAGGAATTCAGTAAAATTTAAAAAATTAATAAATGATGTAGTTGGAAACATTTTTTCAGAATATATTAAATATTATAGGGATATAGCTGATAAAGTATGGATTTATATCATTCAAGTGTTAATTTTTCAGGTATTTGACAGTGTGCTTATTTACTTTCAGCAATTTCAAAGATTATTATTAAAGTTATTTTGCAGTTTAAAGATTCAAATATCAGAGGAAACTCTTGAGATTGGCTTTATTAAGTACTGGGAGCATAAAGTACAGCCAAATTAAATTTGAATCAATGTTCTATTTTATCCTTCTATCCTCTGCTTCTGATTAAGACAACTTTCCAATAGTTCTTCAATGCTTCCTTATCCCCACTATCATGATCCCAAAATTCCACCTTACAAATCCGGCCAGACCAGAGGATGTACACTGGTACAGTTAGGAATCAGAAGCATGGGGAATCCAGAACAGATGATCCCTTCAGGATCAGTGGGGAGAGTGGCGATACCAGGAGGGTGGAGGAAAGGTGGGGTAAAAAGGGGGAACCAACTACAAGGATCTACACATCACTTTCTCCCTGGGGTTCCAACAATGGGAAAGTGGATGAAAGGAGACCCTGGACAGCATAAGATACAACAAAGCAGTAATAATTTATAAGTTATCAAGGGTTCATAAGGAAGGGGAGATTGGGGAGGGGAGGAAAAGAGGAGGAGCCAATGTTAAGGGATTAAACAAATGTTTTGATAATGATGAGGGAGCAGATGCACCGCTGTGCTTGATGTACAATGGACTTATGTATGGATTGTGATGAAAGTTGTATGAGCCACCATAAAATTATTTTTAAAAAGAAAAGAAAACGTTCAATGTGTCCTCAGTACACTAACTTTGTTTGACCTTACAGACAATATACACAAAATCAATGTAATTTGCTTGGTGCTATGGTTTGTTGTTGAGTTGATTCGGATTCAGAGTGAACTCTTATAATAGAGCTGATCTTCCCCATATGCTTTCCTGGGCTATAATTGTTATGGGAGCAACTTACTATGTCTTCTCTCTCTCTCTCTCTTTCTCTCTCTCTCTCTCTCTCTCTCTCTCTCTCTCTCTCTCTCTCTCTCTCACTCTCTCTTTGGTCTTTTCTCTTTTGCTGAGTAAGTTTGACTGGCAAAATTTCAGTTATCAGCTGGGTGCCACCAGGGTTCATAAAGTAGGTAAAAGAAAGATAATGTAAGAAATTTTAAGAGACATCTATTACTTTGTTGGGTTGAGCCAGTCACTCTATAACCATTTTTCTTAAGCTTAGTATATGTTCAGTAACAGTATTAGCTTAAAAAATCGAGTAATAAGTACTCAGCTATGGGGAAACAAATGTGGTTTAAATATATTAATGAAACATAAAGATAATTTAAGCTATAGATATTTATTTTAAAGAAAGTTATGAGACAAGGTGATTTGACAGAAAATTACTGTGGGGAAAAAGTAAAGGGTAAGCAGTCTGCTTTTAAAAATGTCAAACAAATGCTCTCTAGAAGTAGATGACAGCAGGAAAGAACATTCTAGGTAAAGGTAGGGGATGGCTAGAAACCCTTATATAGAAAAATCAGCTTGTTTTAGTATAGAAAGAAATTAGAGTATGGTTTAAGTGCTGCAATAGAAAAAAGAGCAAGAGATGAGAGAGATGTCATACTCAGTCATCTTTCATAAGGTCTTATCAGTCATGCTAAGAAGTTGAGATATTAAATATATATAAAGTGGCACAAATATAAGCAGAAGAATTGGAGACAGAAAACCAAGTGTTAAATAGACAAAATGTTCCATTTGAAGAATATACAAGGATTCAAAAAAGACTAAAGGATATACAGAGAAGGCACAATGAATTTCGAAGTTTAATACTGATTCCCAGCGTGCCTCCCACAACGTCTCTCAATCCTGTTAGTGTTCAGTCCTCAAACATGGTTCCAGGCATGGAGCTTTCTTTTCCTCCTCACCTGCAGGAGGAACAGCATCAAAAGGAACTCTCTTTACTGCGTAAAAGACTAGAAGAACTAGAAACAACACAAAGAAAACAACTAGAGGAACTTGGGTCTCCTGGGGAATGATATTCTTGGAGAAAAGCCTGATCAAAGGGGCTAAGATCAGTGAAATTGGGAAGGTTGAACATACGTGGCATTTAGAAACTTTACGGCTGCTTGCCAAAACACTTGAATTTGCCTCCAGGAAACATACCAACTGCACACTGTATTTCATGAGTTTGGGAACTTGTGGATGGTAGTAACAAATGAAGCATTAAAAGAAACCATTTCAGAGGAAAAAAAAAAAAGAATGAACCAGTATAAGAAAGTGATTTTGTTCACATTGGAAAATTAAATAGAAGAGCTGATGCTTTTATTTTTTGTTTGTGTGTTTCTGAAAACTCTTAGAAAACTAGAAATAAGAGGAAACATTTCAATGGCTTCAACAGTGGGTTCAAGTATAAAAATGATTGTTAGAACGAAGCAGGGCCAAGTAGTATTTCATTCTGTTTTACATGTGTTTGCTATGAGTCAGAACTGACTTAATGGCACTTACCAACAATAACCTTTCATTGTCACCTTTATGGAAACTTGTAGAACCATTGAATCCCATTATTTGAAGCTTTTCTTAGAGAAAATATACAATTATGTTCTTATTGAAAAATAAATAAAAAGAAAGAAAGGTATATCATATAAAAATTTGCAAAGCTGACATCATAAATGTAGAGGAGAACGATGATTGCAGTTTTGACCAGACTGGTGATGGACATGAAACAGATGAGATGGATTTGAGATTCTATTCATGTAGATCTTAGAGATAAAAATCAACAGGAAGAGGACTGAGCCCCGATGGCCTAAGTAGTTGAGTGTGGCCCGCGGGCTTGGGGGTTCAAATCTAGTGGCGGCTCTCAGAAGCAGTGATGGGTGGCTCCCATGATCACCAGAGGGCAGTGATGCCCAAAAAACAACAAAACAACAACAAGAACAACAAAAATCAACAGGAAGAGCAGAGTCCATAGGATGCGAAGGGAACAAAAGAAAGGGATACTCAGAGATGAGAGGTTTGGAAACTGTAGGAGTGACCGCATTTGTTTCAGATCTTGAAAGATTACAGTATGCTACTTGGTCAAAATAAGGTGTATATAATCAAGGAGACGATAATCATATTATGAACTGTAGTCACAGCGGGCAGAAAGGGGTGGGAAAGTTTGAACATTAAGTCAGACAAGGAAGGGTAAATTGCAGCAAAATGTTGTTAATGGGAACTCTTTGCTTTCAAACATCCAAGGAGAAGGTCTCATCAAAAAAATCCTGGCCAAGGACGCTTCCTGTTTAGTCATTCTCCACCTCGTTGCAGATGACCCTGGTTCCCAGAACTTTACAAAATCACACTTCCCTGACCCCCCCCCCCCCCGCCCCAGTGTATCCTCTTGACAAATCCTGTAAAGTCCTGCTTGTCTATACAGAGAGGGCCTTCTGAATTGTGTCTGGGCCTCTCTAAGGATTCGTCCATAAATCTGTCACCTGCCATTGAGTCTTTCATCTGGTCTTTCCTATGTCTCTGATGCTAACATTTCATATTCTGACAAACCATGGTTGTCTATTTCCTCCATTGAGGATAACTATCATTAATAAGAGCTAATCAATTTAACTAATAAACTGCTGAACATTGTGCAAAGCATATTATGACAGTGAGAAAACCAGCTTAGAAATTTAATAGCCTAACATAAATGGTAGAAATTTAATAGCCTAACATAAATGGTAGAATGAGTATTTAATTATCATATCATAGTTAAACATTTTTATTTCTCTATTTAAAATAAAATAGATATTAGTGCTTGCAAGTAAAACTTTGGCAACATGATAGAGAAAATTGGATAATCCTGTTGAAGAGACTGGTAACAGAGATAATAATTAAAAATAAAAACTACTTGTGTAAAAGGGAAAATTGGGAGATTAATAGACAAAATAAGGAAATGTTATTAGGAAAAGAGATTTAGACCACGGATCACGCTATGGGTTTTTTGCAACAGCAGAATTGGAGATTATACACTGATTAACATCATATAATAAAGTCATGACCCCAAACAAAGCTTATTTAACTTTCTTCATCTTACAACTTCACAGAAGCTAATATCTAATCTCCCAACTAAGACAAGAGATCCTGGTCAATGCACCATTCTAGCCTTCATTTTAGGCCAAGGACTCAAATGAACAGATTCTTTCCCTTCTACACGGTTTACAAATGAGAAGAAAAGCCTCTGCAAAAGATGGAAAATAAGCACATTACTAAGGAGTCTTTGAGTTTCAGGTTGAACACCTCTCCAATGAATTGGAACCTAGGAGTTATACTCTGGGCCATTTTCCTGAGCTTCATTAATGTTATACCAGGCCAGAGGCTCAAACACTCAGAGAAGCAGCTTTTCTCAGCACTGGACATGGAGATGTCTGTCACATGCTGAGTAATTAATGTAATAAATCTCAAGGCATCATCAACTGAAAAATACTGAAAATTGATGCTTTGCCTGAAGAATATCCTATCACTGTTTATCATCTATCTATCTATGCATCTATGTATATCTATGTATCATCTATCCACACACAAGCACAAACATCCAAATGCTAAAAAATGCTTAATTCGAATTTATTAGGAACAATGGTGCACAAAAAATAATCCATTAAATTTTTAAAAATCCAGTAATTCATTTGTTGGCCAACATTAGCAAATGACCAATTTTTCATTGTTCCTTTTTGTTAGAACAATTGATATCTTGGGAATGATAAAGCCTGACTTCACTGCTATGCAAGTTTCAATGAGTGAAAGGGCCATTAGTGACCACGAGACTTCCTTTACTCTTTAGTCTTTCTCTGCCTCAGTTTCCTCCCCGACTACACCCCACTGGTATGACTGGAATAGGGAATACTCCTCAACTGCACTTGTCCCGGGGCATCACTGATGTTGCTGTAAGTGGAACAAAGTTAAGATCAACGAGAAACAGAGTCTGTAGGAGGTAGTCAAAATGACAGGGAGCTCCTCCCACTGCGTGACTAGAGTGCTTTTATCCACAATACCGCTCTGTACCATGTTGTTATTTCATACTTACATCAGAACAGCTATGACTGAAATGGTCTTCCCTTTGGATAGAATTCAAGTCAGAGCCATTTTTACTTCTCTGATCGCCCTTCAGAAGCAGCTCAGATCAGTGAAATACAGTTGTTCTTCTTGAATTATCACCTGCTGCTGTGTTGATGAGATTCTACTTATGGTGGCTCCGCATGCATCAAAGTGGCACTGTGTTTCTGAAGGCTTTCCATGGCTGTCTTTTCAGAAGTCGATATCCTATCTTCCAAAGTTCATTTCAACTCCAATTCTCTTTCATAGCGAATGTGCTAACCATTTGCATCACAGATATCTACAATTTGGAAAAGTGTATAGAGAAGCAGAAGAGGAGGGGGCCTGTTTGAACCCAGCAATGGTAATATTTGGACCAAGTCTGCTGTATCTACGAGAATCGATCTGACCATGGTAATGTGCACATTAATCACTTGCCCACCAGCTTCAAGGTGAGAGGCTCCAACTGGCCAGCTGCTCTGGGAGAGAAAACATTTGCAAATGTACTTTTGTAAAAGATCCAGCCAGTGAGAAAATAGAGGTAGCTCTCTTCTGTCTTTGATTCATTATAAGTTGGAATAAATACCAAGACACACAATAGTGATTGCATCTTGAACTCACCAATTCCAGAAAATCTTGAGTCCTGCCAATTGCACAGGGAGTCTGAGGGAACATTATGCATGGAGAGCACAGAGATAGACTTTGTACTGTTCCTCTCACTGATTTCAGGGAGTACTTCTCTTGAATGCTTAGTCGGAACTTTTCCCTCAGCCTATGATGCCAGAATCTGTTTGTAATCCCATTTTCTTTTAGAGTATGTAATTGTTCCAAAGGTGAGAAGTGTTTTATATTCATCTATCTATCATCCAAATATTTTATCCTGTCTTTTTGCTATTATTATATATAATAGAAGGAAGCATATGGGGAGAAAAGAACATTCCATGTATAGTAGAAATGTCTATTAATCACAATAGAAATACTTTCTACAGCATGCTGCTTTGTGTCTAGAAAATTGAAGCGAGTTCTGGAGAGGGAAAAAAGAACTCTCTGCCTCTCCTTATCTCCTTCCATTCTGCAAACCCATAGTCTTCACTATGTAATACACTTTCTGCTATGGTGGACACTGGAGAAACAGACTTCATGAATACTTAGCGTCTCCATCATATTCTAGTGATATATAAAGAAATATTCAAAATCCTTGACTTGCTGGGGATTCATAGTAAGTCTGTAGGACAGAGTAGAGCTGCCCTTGTGATGTTCTCAGGCAATAGCTCCTTAAGGGAGTAGAAAGCACTGCCTTTCTTCCATAGAGACATAAGTAATGCCTAATGTGACAATTACAAGGCAAAAAGTAGTTTCCTATAGGTGACAAAAGTTCATTTTAGAATGCAGATAATAATCAACAAATTCTGTATAACATATGACCCCAAGCCTCTTAAAACAATAAAAATAAATATTTTCACAAATTTTCTAATGAGAAAAAATTTAGAAGCTTCCCTTTTAGCAGTTCATGTTCAAGTTCTTTGACAAGAATGCAGTTATGCAGTAGATTGGCCTGGAACTGTCTGAACCTTCTGTCAGAGATGCATATGTATTTAATATTTAAATATTTCACTGATTTTGGCTAGATTCTCTTGTATTCTGCTACATTTGCCTCTACACATTATTTCTCCTAGCAAGACATCTCCCATTCCAATGAAAGTATCCTAAAATGAGTAAGGGAGAGGCAGAAGGAGAGAAAGAGAATAAAGTCCTTGTACCAATCTCAGAAGTGGGCTATCAGCACTAGTGCTATATGCTATTGGAAACCCCCAAAAATAGCTCTAATAGTATAAACTGAAACCAAACCAACAAATAAGAAAACCCACTCTCATGGAATTGTTTCAAACTGTGAGTCTGTAAACCTTTACAGGAGCAGTAGCTGGCTGGTTTGAATTGCAGACTTTATAGTTCACAGCCCAAAGCCCAACCCACAGTTCTACCAGAGACCTTTGAATATGGTATATAAACCATAAAATCAAAGAAAGACCAACTTCCTATGAGCTAATTCTGATTCATAGAAATTCTGTGGGACTGAAATGTTGAAATTTTTAAACATGTCCCTTAAACCTGCAAGTGTAGAACTGAATTCACCTTAGTGGCTCAACTTTCAACCAAATGACAGAACTCTAAGGTGAACAATGAAACCAAGAAAGCATTCACTCCTTAGAAAATCAACAATAAATATTAACAGATAGCCAATAGCACATAGCTTACTCTGACGCACATGCAAACCCGAGGAGTAGGAGGCAACCTCACAGCACTATGTGGAGGGATCAAGGTCCATGAGGGGAGGGGTGGATGGAAGACTTTTACTGCACATCCTTTGCCCATGTTGACTTTGAAAAACTCAATATATAAATGTATTATTTAAGCAAAAATAAAATGGATATTTGTTAAGGAAGAACCATATAGAAGGCATGAAAGAGTCACTAGTCCATAGGACTCTAAAATCTTGTCTAAAATACATCAGATTTTTCTGGATTAGGTCTAAAGTCCTGAGAAAATTTGCTCTTCTGAACTCTAGGCTTTGCCCATTTGGTTATATATTCTTTCCATTAAGGGAGTTTCTCTGCTTTTTTTCTGGATTTTTTTTTTTACTACCTCTTTCCTTTTCAATGAAAGTTGATATTGCTTCATGATGTGTAATTTGAAAACTTGATGTATTTTCTAAGACTCTTATTGGGATTTACTGTATAATAAAAATATATATATATATATATATATATATATATATATATATATGCTGAGCCCCAGTGGCGTAGTGATTGTGCGTGGGACTGCGGTCCACTGGGATGGAGGTTCGATTCCAGCTCCACGGAGCAAAGGCTGAGCCTCCGACTCCCACCACCTGAGGGCGGTGATGCCAAAAAAAAAAGAATATATGTTTATATATGTGTGTATATATATATGCATATATATACTTTCAACCAATTTCAAGATAATTTATTACCTTTAGGTTCTTCTTAAAAAATTGAATGACAAAAATCTTTAAATGTTAAGGATTCTTGATGGACAGTGAGGATATGTGAGGCACATCCTTATTCAATTCATTTAGTGACCTAATAGTCTGGACAATTCTCTGAGTCACTGAATTAAATTTTTCTGAGAAGTCAACTAAATGGACAGATTGCAGAGGTGCCCACAGCCATAAAGTTTTTGTAGGCTCAATGATCTAGAGCATTTATCATTCCACTCTTTGTCTCATGGAGCAATAGCCTATTATAAATTGTTCTCTTATGCAATTACTTAGTTTCTACAGAATGATGAGAGGGTGGAGGGAAGGTAGAGTAGAAAGGGGGAACTGATTTAAGGATCTACATGTAAACTTCCTGGGATATAGACAACAGGAAAGTGGATGAAGAGAGACATCAGACAGAGTAGATATGACAAAATAATAATCTGTAAATTATCATGGGCTTATAAGGGAAGGGGAAGGGGAGGGAGGGGAAAGATGAGGAGCTGATACCAAAGACTTATGTAGAAAAAAATGTTTTGATAATGATGATGGCAGCAAATGTACAAATGTGCTTTGCATATAATGGATGGATGTATGGATTGTGATAAGAATTACATGAGCCCTCCCCCTAAAAAGTGATTTTAAGAAAATGAAAAAAAATGAGTCTTTAGAAATTTTCCATACAAAATTATATTTTAATGATGTCAGTTTAACTAGCAAATAAACAAACAAAACAACTTATTATTTAATGTTTGGGATCCCCCACCCAGGACTTGGTATTGGCTTTCCCATTTTTGAATCTGCCCACTGGATAAACCAAGCAAAATATACTGTCAATTGATAAATTCCAGGTCAAAGTAACCCTATAAAGAGTTTATGAGACTAAAAATCTTTAAAGGAGCAGATAACCTCAACTTTATTCTCGAGGAGCAGCTGGTGGATGGTTTTGAACAAAAATTCAGCTGGTCATCAGTCTTGACAGAACCACTAGTTACCACCATCAAAACAGAAAAAGATTAAAGTGTAAGTTCTGAATGTTAAAGACATGTGTTTCCTTATATCTTGAAGTTCCTTTAAACATGTCTAGAGCATCCTCCCGACCTCCTGCACTTTTTTTTAAAGATATACTATTGTGCATTTGTGAGTGCAGACTAAGGAGATTTTTATTTATTTATTTTGGGGGGGCTCACTGCCCTATGGTGATCATGGGAATTACCCAGCCTTGCTCCTGGAGAGCCGCTGCTAGATTTGAACTGCCAAGCCCACGGGCCGTAGTCCCGCAATCAACCACTGCAGCACCAGGGCTCATTCCCTGTCTAAGGCGATTTTAAAACAAGTCAAGAGTAAAAATGTGTAACTCAAATACACTGAACTTACTAGCCCAAATTTGGTGTTTATTTATTATAGTCTTATTTATAACTTTTCCTTTTGACTTCATGAAGTGTTCCAATTAGTCTCTTTCCATTAAAATTTAATGTGTCTCATTCATTCTTGCTCTCACTATCCCACCGTGAGTAACTGTACCAGTCCACTGTCTCTTTTTGAAATCATTGCTGGAGTGTTCTTCATGTCTTTAAACTATTTTGCCATGCCTGGTTTGTGGCATATCCTTCCAGTCCAATGCTCAGAGCCTTTCCAAGTAGCATTCTATAGCTGCAACATGGTACTGTAGCATGAAAGTCCCTTCCACTTAGATTACTCAGAGCTGTTACTACATATGCCATTGCCCTTTAAATTCAAAATCAGCTTTGGGAGATTTATGCTCCCAAGAATCAGTTATGCTTTGCCCACCTGCTTTCTAAGTTAATTTGTCCACAGTAAATCTGCCTTGCTCTAGGCAATGCTATCATTAGAGTTTTTCTGCTCAATGAAAGAACAAAGGGCCTTGCTGACATATTTTTCAAAATTTTACACATATTTTGAATGTCAAATTTGTTTTCCTTTCCTCTTGCCTATTTTTCTGAAGAACCCTGAAATAATCAATCACATTTTTATCTCATTGCCAATACACAATAGGAATTCTCTAATTTCATAATGAATAATGATTTAACTAAAATTGTACTAGAAAGGTGGGTAAATCTAATTATTCTGAGGGTCATTTCAAAGTAAGATTCAAACTAAAGGTCAATTCAGTTAATTTTGTATTGACAAATGACTTTGGGAAAAATCACAGCAAGTATTCTAGTATTAAATATTGAAATATTTCATGCTAGTTATATGGAGATGTCTATGTGCTCTTGGTTTTAGACTTGGAAATAAAAGTCCAGTGGCTATGAACTCACTATTTTCTGCTCTGAGATAGAGATTATAGTAACCTGCCACATCATTACAAAGTGATTTATTCAGCTTAGCCCTGGTGGCTCATTGGTTGTGTGGCCCACAGGGTTGATGGTTCAAACCCAGCAGCAGCTCTCCAAGAGCAAGGTTGGGCTTCCTCCTCCCACCAGGGCAGTGATATGGAAAAAAAAGTGATTTATTCATTGCTTAGTGCATATCTATACTTTCTCTAACTTGACATTTTTCCTGTTAGTCACCCACCAACTTTGTAACATAGTTTAATGACTTTACCTATCAAGTTAACATTATATGCTCATTTTCCCCTTCCCTCTGAGTGTTACTAAACTACATATACCTCTGTTTCAGTTAGATAGGGTCCTATATTCTAGCTGATTGAATGTGAGAAGGAGTGGCAAAGTCCTAAGGTTCGGTGCACCCATAAGGACTCGAGACATCATATGTCAGAAAATGACTTGACAGAACTCAACTATAATGTGATTATGGCAATAAGACAACTCACATGGATATTTGTGTTTCTGATAAATATAAGTTGTATCTATCGACATTATGCATAGTGGTGGGATTCAGTTGGTTTTTCACTGGTTTCACAGAACTGTTACCTAAGTTTTTGTTGAGTTCTGCAAACCAGTTGTTAAAATGTCACGTGCAATCTGGGGGCGCACTCAGGTGGGTGGTGGGGCAACCACCCAAAGTGGACTCACAAATTTGTATGCTTTTATTCATCTGTTCAACAGCATATTCTAAGTGCCCATAGTTCAATCTGTCCATTGGTTTAAAAAATTCAGATGAAACTGTGCCTGTAGTATTTATATATTAATTTCATAAAGCTCATTATATGTTTGATGAAATAGAACCTTTTTATACCCTTACATTTGTTAATCCAGTAAGCAAACATATAATATTAAGAAAAATTGCCAAAGAACATGATGGTGACATGCTGTCATTTTTTTCAGCTTTGTGTTATGCTCCACATCTCCACGGGATAGTTTGAATGAACTATGCACTTCTTGAAAGTGTTCAATGAGCTAAATATCTTGCTAGAAGAATTGCTGAAGCAGCAAAGGGTTCATCAAAGATGAGCATAATGTGTTCAGAGAAGAGTAGGTGCTTATTTCTACTATATCGAACACAATGACTGTTGCATGGGATACTTTTCGAACAGTGAAAGATAGTTATGGATAAATTGCCTAGCCAGTGATGCTGTGATAAAAGGAAATCATATTGCAAGTGAGGATGCCAATCAAGGAGGAATATGAGAATATCTTCAATAGCTGCTTTTTTAATCATTTTATTGGGGGCTCATACAAATCTTATCATGAGCAATACATAAATCAATTGTATGCAGACCACATTTGCACATTTGTTGCAATCATTATTCTAAAAATATCCTTGTTCTACTTAGGCCCCAGTATCAGCTACCCATCCCTCCCCTTCTTCCCCCATTCCCCTCACTTATGAATCCTTAATAATTTATAAATTGTCATTATTTTTTCACATTGTACACTGTCCAATGTGTCCCTTTACCCACTTCCCTACTGTCCATACTCCAGAAAGGATGTCATTTGTAGATCTCTGCAATTGGTTTCCCCTTTCTACTCCACCTTCCCTCTACCCTCCCAGGACCATCTCTCTCACCACTGGTCCTGAAGGCATCGTCTATCCTGAATTCCTCATCTTTCTGGCTCCTATCCAAACCAGTGCACATCCCCTGGTCTAGCTGGATTTGTAAGGTAGGATATATTGTTATTTGTCAGTTATTATGGAATATATTTTAATTAATATTTTAAAATTTCAATGACATTTTCAGTCCCTGCATTTGCAAGCAGGGAACAATCTATTTGGGATGCAATTGTCTACAACAACTGAAAAGTTTAGAGAGAGAGAGAGTTAGTAAGTTTATACTATTAAGGGTGGGATGTTTATATTTCAAGGGGAGGGATCTGCATCCTGAAAAATAACCATTGGGACCCTCATGGTGTACATTTCCACTCAGACACTCATACAATTGCCATGAATCTTAATAATGCCAAAGACATTTCTTTCTTTTTTTTTTGGTGAATTTCCCCTACAAATCATAATTTTGGGGGCTGGAAGCATTAACTGTAGTAAACAGCTTGGGAGGGGGGTTTATCTGACCTCCTCCAACATCCTTCTTGTTAGGAGATGGGATCAGACACGTTGTTGCTCCACTCCCCATCTTTCTGTACCCTATTCTGACACCAGCTATTCTTCCCAAGCCAATCTATATCAATGCTATGTTCTATCACTCACTGCAGTGGTCACGGAGAACTCATAGACAATAGTCAAAATTATGGGGTTTACTCAGAAAGTTAATTGGTACCACAAGTCAGGATCCATAAGCAGTCATTAAGGAGACAGTCATTGGTTCACAGCAACGACTGTTCTTAGCCCATAGCCAACTCTCTTAGATCTCCAGTTTCTCTGCCATGCGGTCCTTGGCTTCTGCCTCTGTGGGCTAGAAGACCAGTCTGCCTGTTCCTCTGTCTCTCAGTTCCATAATCTTAGATTGGAGGAGGAGAAGGTACTCTGCAGGATCTGGAAACCTTAATAATCATGATTGATTAATTATTGTTATGCACTGTTCATAACATAATTCTTGCCATAAGTATTGCCACGAAATTTCACATGCATTAAGAAAGTTTTTATAAAAAATTTCATATTTCTAAAATATGAGAAACTGAGGTGCAAATTAATTAAATGAATTGTCCAACGTTAAATATTAACCAGAAGTTTAATCTAACCAATCTGATTTCAAGCAATTCTTATCTAATCTCTTGAGAGATTGAAGTTGTGAAATGAATTTCTTAAAAATATAAAATCATTCTAGTAGCATGTATAAGAGCATTTCAGTATTCAAGCAAACAGGTAAATAGCATTTTGCTTCTTAAGGAAAATCAAATAAATAAATACAACAAGAGTGTTAACTGAGTGAACTGAAGCACACACATTTGATTCTGTTAATTATGTATTTTGAATACATCTTTGTGCCCAAAACATTCAATAATCACTATTAGAAAACATTTCTTGACATTTACATTACTAACAGGTTCATTTTATTTTAGTGTTACTCTTTCAGCAGCACTATACTTTTATTGAAGGCAATCAATACTATACAGTATTAACCTTTCTGAGAGAATGGGTCTCATCAAGTATTTATTTTTCCATAATGTCGGAAGGGCATCTATTTTATCAAGACTATGCTTTCAATGTGGCAGAAGGATTGGGTTATCTTGCTCTGTAAAGAATGAGAGCCTCAGAAACCCCCAGGAGAGGCTTTACCCTGGCCTCCAGTGTCCCTCTGCATAGGAATTGACTCGCAGATGAACAACAACAACAGACACCTTAATGGGAAGAGATCATCAGATCTGGGACCCACTTGGTGTGCTGCAGTTCCTGATCTTTTGACTGTCAACTGAGTATTGAATCACTCACCAGGTTCAGCACACAACTATTTGTGATGTGAGCTTATGGATGAGCAAATACACACACATATATAAGTAAACTATGAGAATTTTTGTATATTTCATTTTTTCTGCTTACACATAAAGATGATTAACTAGGCACACTTTTTGTGCTGCACACTTTTTATGTTAGCAACTAAAAAGTATACAGCGTTGATACTGGAACTTTAAGTTCCATAGAGAGAAGACTTTGAGATAGAAATTTGTGTGGGCTGAGCCCTGGTGGCATAGTGGTTGTGTGCAGAACTGCAGCCCACAGGGTTGACAGTTCAAATCCAGCAGCAGCTCTCCAGGAGCAAGGCTGGGCTTCATACTCCCACCAAGGCAGGTATGCCATGCACACAAAAAAACAATCAAAAAAGAAATTTATATGAAGTAATTTCATTTGTACAACTTTACTCTTTAACATGAGAAACTTAAAAAAGACAATGCAACAAAACTACAGTTACATGTACTTAGGTTTTCATTTTTCCAAATACATTTACAGAATTCATATTCCAATTGTGAGCACATGGCATTTGAAAAGACAGCCTGGATAAAGACTTAAGGGAGAAAAAGAATGAAGAGATAGGAGTAAAGTGACAAGTGAAATTTTATTTAACATATATGATGGAGTAGAAAAAAATGGAGAAAATATACCTTTAAATTCTTGAATTTATAAACTATTATAATGAAACTTAAAGGAAGTAGGACATTTTTCCTCATACTTTTTCTTCTATGGTCACTCATTTTTTTATTCAAGTCCAAGTCTGGAACTTTTTTCCAGATAGTGATTTTTAAGTATCTAACACAATTCATGATTTACTACCTCTCAGATGTGCTTATAAGTCCTCAAAGGAATCATTGATGCACATATTTGATGATGTGCTATCTGTTGTAGTAATTTTTATTGCTCCTCTTTCTGAACTCCAACACATCATTTTGTAATCATTATGATACTATAATTTTGTGTTGTAATCGTTTTGAAACATTCTCTTTTTAATGGAAGCACAATGTGTGTTTTAACAATTAGAGTGTGAGTAGTATAAGCCTAGCTGGAAAAATAAGACAAGCTAGGTATGTGTGACTACAGCTTTTGTTTTAAAATACATGTGTAAGACAGCAAGATGAAAGCATTTTCAACAAAATATCACAAAGTTTAGGGAGAAAATTAGTCTTTTCTACTAATTGCTTTATTTAATAGGATAGTCACAAGATAGGCAATTGAAGGTATGATAGAATGGATTAAGAAATAATTTATAAAGTACTAGCATTATCTTAAATACATTTTCTTAATAATAATGTGCAATTAATAGGGTCATTTTTGTCTTCAGTGGTCATATCAGGAAGATGGGTACATAATGATATGATTTTTAGTTCTTAAAAACTGATCACTTTGAAACCTTGTAGTCACACAATCTGGTGTGCTTTTTCCGGGTGGGTTTTGTTGCGTCTGAGTTAGATGGTTTCTATTTTATTTATTTGGCTTCAGTTTATTTTCAAGCCGTTAATACCCCAGATGCTGTATCTTTTGATAGCCGACACCATCAGCTTTCTTCACCACTTCTGCTTGTGTACACATTTGTCTTCAGCAATTGTTTTGGGAGGGTGAGCAGCATGGAATGCCAATTTAATAGAACAAAGTGTTCTTGTATTGAGAAAGTATTTGAGTGGAGGTCCAATGCACATCAGCTGCCTTAATACAAAGCCTATGAATATATGCACATAGGTCTATTTCCCCATAATTACACACAAATATATTTACCAATATGCATAACTGTATTTAGACCTGTTTAAATGCCATTTGCCTACCAGTTCTTTCCTCTATTATCTTTTACTTTTCTCTTGTGTCACTATCATGCTCAGCCTTCTATTGGGTGTCAGTAATTTCTCTGTTTGCAAATGTGGTGAAGACAGCTGATGGTGCCTGGCTATTGAAAGATATAGTGTCTGGGGTCTTAAAGGTTTGAAAGTAAACAAGCGGTAATCTAGCCCAGAAGCAACAAAGCCCTTATGGAAGAAGCACACCAGCCTGTGTGACCATGAAGTGTTGAAGGAATCAGGTTTCATATATCAAATAACTAAAAACTTATATCATTATAAATGAGGTAGAGTAGGGGATCCAAAGTCATCTGTAGATGAAGCAACATCCCCTTACAGAAGGGTCGTGGGGAAGAGATGAATCAATCAGGGAACAATGTAACAACAATGATATATACAACTTTCCTCTAGTTATTAAGTGCTTCTTTCCCTCCACTATGATGATCCCAATCCTACCTTACAAATCCGGCTAGACAACATAATGTACACTAGTATAGATAGGAACCGGAAGCATGGGGAACCAAGGACAGATGATCCTTTTAGGACCAGTGGTGAGAGCGGCAATTCTGGGGAAGTGGACGGAAGGTGGAATCGAAAGGGTGAACTGGTGACAAGGATTTACGTATGGCCTCTTCCCAGGAGTACGGACAATAGGGAAGTGGGTGAAGGGAGACATTGGACAGTGTAAGATATGACAAAATAATAATAATTTATAAATTATTGAATATTCATGGGGAAGAGGGAGCAGAGAGGGAGGGGAAATATGAGATGCTGATACTAAGAAAATGTTTTGAGAATGATAGTGGCAACAAGTGTGCTTTGTGTACAATGGATGAATGTATGGATTGTGATGGGTGTTGTATGAGTCCCCAATGAAAAGATTTTAAAAAGAAGAAAGTAAATGTCTACAAAAGAATGATGACAGCATATATACAGATATGCTTGATAGAACTGATGTAGGGATTGTTTTAAGAGATGTAAGAATCCCCAGTAAAATGATCTTTTAATTTAAAAAAGATCATCTGTTTTGCTGACACCTTTAGGAAAAAAAGGGAAGAAATATTTACCAACCTCCCCAAATATCCTGGAAAGGTAAATCTGCAATTTTTCTGATTAAAAGCCATAGCAGTATCTAACAATACAAGGTGATACTAAATATTAAATTCATTAGATTACTGCAATCAGGTGTGAGCAGAAGGATGACGTCTGGAGCAACACGTAGGAAAAAGCAATGGAATCTTCTCTTTCTTAATGGCATTCTAAGTGGAGAATGGGAAGGCTGTGCTGCATTTTTTACTTAAGAGAATTTTTTAACTGAAGATCAACTATAATTTTAGCAATGGATACAGAATAATGAAAATATGAAGTTATTAGAAGTCATGAATACCAGTTTATCAACTGTTCTGTTTTACTCTACTATATTATCCTGTGCTTTGAAGACACAGAATGCACAATCTTTCCAATTTCCATTCTTTTTGTTAATGCCAATCAAAAAGGAAAAGGATTCTGTGCTTAAACCTCTTATATGAGGGAGTCTTGCTCATGCAATGACTAAAGTACTCATTTGATACATTGAATATTTGTGGCTTTAAAGCCAGCAGTCCTTCCCTCTGTGAGAGAAAAGCGTGGTAATCCTCTGAAATCATCTACACTTTTAGGAATACAAAGGAGCCATTCTTCTCTGCTCTGTAGAGGTACTATGAATTGGGTAGGATCAAGTAGGTTTTTTTGTTTTGGTTTCCTAACTCCTACTTAACAGAACATGTATGAACTGATATTTTTGAGGTGACTTGCTATTACAATTACAGCTGGAAAATCCAAATCAGAATCATCCATAATACAAAATCTATTGTATTAGGGGACATGTTTGCCACTAAGAGACAATGTTGTGGTTTGTAACATCGTCCTGAATTATCAGGGAGAAGAATGTGATCTGACAGCTGTTGGATAGCATGTGTGGCACAAATTGTAACTGTCCAGAACATTTTTAGGAAGATGCTTCCTCCCTTGAGCCATGGGATATGACTGATTTTAGGTATCACCATCTGCTCTAACCAGCTGAATACTGACTGTAAGTGATGGAAAATACTGTGTATACAGAGGTATTTTGGCAGGTTAAAATCATGCTTGAGGTCTCATTGACTTCCATAGTGGCACCTAATGATTCTGTTAGTTCTCTTATTTGAGTTTGACTTCAATTTAAGAGCTACAATACGTCTCATTTCAACTATCAATGTGACAATTTTAGACAGATTCTTTTTAAAATAAAGTATTTCTTTTTAGTTTAAGATAATTCAGGGTCATAGCTAAAACAATATATACTTTTTGCCTGAATTCTGTAGCTTGCTTCTTTGTCATAATTACTGTTAATTTATCTTATTCCAGGTGTGTTTTGTGTGTTTGTTTTCATATGAATGCACCGCATAATACACCATACACTTTCTACAATAGGTAACGTATGGTACATTCTTCTGAACAATATCTTGTTTAGCATGATGTGTTTCAGCACATCACTACAGCCAGTGTCCATACATCTCAGGGAAGATCTCTGCATTGACTTCCCACTTGTGTATAAGTTGAGTTTTTCCCGCATACTTTTAATGCAGTTTTTGTTGTAAAAGTAGGGTAGACTTATACTCATGTATATATGTTAATGCTCTCTATTATGGTTTTCTACTTGATCTTTCTGGGTTCTAAGTCCATTTTATGTACTACAGGGAAGCTCACGAATTTATTATTAAAGGCTTTATTTAAGAAAGTTAAAAGGTTGCAGCATCTATATGCAATATTCAGGTTTGAAAGGTCTTTCAAATTTGCTAATCATAAATTGTCCAAAGGGAATACCACTCTGCTGTAATCCTCAGCCTGAAGGCATTCAGCTCAAACTCCGTGGGTCATGAAATCCAGCTGCTTGACCCAGAGATACCTTCCTAAAGCAAGCCTCAGTCCACAGCCACTCAACTCCACATCCTTGAGCCAGCATGTCAGCTTCTTAAAAAAATGTGCAGTAGCATCCTACTCTGTAAGAGAGTTACCTGCCCCAAAAGTCTGAACTTAACTTGTTCCATGGTCTGGAAAGTCTATCACTCTGTCACATGCTCTGCCACTGCTGCTCAAATGCTAAAGCTACCATGTGGGTCCAGGAGTTTCATCGAGCAAGGATCTTGGGTCCATAGCACTGGCTCTTGTGGGTAATAAGATCCCTCTTTCTGCTACTCGGAAGGTTCATTTTGTATACAACATGATGGAATTTCAAGGAATCCTGTTCACAATTACTCATATGAGAATCCTGTCATTTCTCCCCCCCCCCCACCTCTTTACCACACCAGTTCAGGGAAAGGTCATTTGGTGGGAGTTAGAAACTTTGACTAGAACTGTATTCAATAATTCACTGCCCCGCCACCTTCTTTTTCTGCCCTTATCTTCTATAATTAGCCAACATGGCATCTTTATCCAAAACTAATCTCTCTTTATTTCATATCTAAGATATATGAGACAAAGTCTGGTTATCCTCCCTTCTATGAAGCATTAATGCTGGTTGCACTTCTTCCCAGGCAGATTTGTTCATTTTGCATCCAGACAACAGTATATGCAACAAAGTTCAACAGCAGTTATCAATTCCATAGGCTTCCTTCATTGCCCAGTTTTTACATGCATTGAAGGCAATTGAAAATAAAATTGGCTTCACCATTATCCTCAAGTGATCACTCTAGTGATGATTCTGAAGAAACAGAATGCTTAAATTTCATATATTCTCAAAATCTCCTAATTAAAGTCAAGGTTTTAAAAGTCAGATTTGCCACAATATTTCCTTTAAGTAGACTAGAAAGAATTCTAAAAATGACAAGTAGAATGATGGTTAAGTGTGTGAATTCTGAATAAAGATTGAATAAGTTTGACACCTTGCTTTTATCCAGATGCATATATTTCAGTTACATATTTTAATTTTACGCAATGACTACTTTGAGTGTAAGTTTGAAGATTGATTCTTGTAAAGTACTTGTGGAATCCCTGAATTTTTTGTTATGGACAACTACAAAATTGCTGTGAATCTGGATTAGCACATGACACGGGTTTGGGTGTTTATTCATTTATTATTATGACGACAACAACTGCTATTACTACTACGCTACTATGATGGTGACAACTACAATGACGATCACTATTAATACCACTACTACCGCTACTACAACAACTGCTACCACTCCACTATTATGGCAACTAATGATGACTACTATTACTACAACAACTACTACAATGATGACTACTACTACTATTCCACTACGACAACTAGTGACGGCTACTATTATTACAACTACTACTATGACGACTACTACGACTACTACTACTACTCCACTACAACGAAGACAGCTACAATGACAACTACTATTACTACAACCACACTACTGCTACTACTCCTACTACAACAACTGCTACTACTACACTATGACAATAGCTACAATGACGACTACTAATATTACAACAACTACTACTATGAGGACTATGACCACTACTTCACTATGACGAAGACAATTACAATGACAACTACTACTACTACTATTGCTACTTACACTGTGATCACAATGATGATAATGACAACAACTACAACCCCACTATGATGATAAAGTCTATTATACTATACTACAACTGCTACAATGACAACTATTAGAATGAATATCATGTCTATCCATACTACCTAAAGTAAACCAACTACTTATATGTGTCTCAGTCGTCCCCCTCGAGTCCTTATTTTTAATAATTATGGTAATGATTTAAATAGCATCTTATATTTATGGAATATTTGTTATCATAACGACAGTGTTGCTCATATATTCATGAATTTAATCTTCACAAGTATTTATGAAATCACTATTATGAATGTCTTCATTTTACAGGCGAGAAAGAAGGAACCTACAGGAAATAAGTGGTTTGTTTGGATCACGAGGTCATAGGTAGAAGAATTGCTATTAAAACTAGGTGATACTAACTCTAAAGCTCATGATATTAATCATAGAATGTAGTTGCTGTGGTTGTTACTAATCTATCGGGGATATTTTTCCAACTATCAGTTTCTGCACTTAATTTCTAAGGTGTCCTGTGGGTTATGTGTTGAATTGCCAATGCGCAAATAGATTTAAGCTGTCACTATCAGCCGCAAATTTGCACAAACCAGTGTGAATGACAAGGTCAGTGGCATAAATGCATCAAACCCTCCAGGGGAAAACGATGAAGATGTCTGCTCTTGTTAAGAATCATAATCTCAGAAATCCCCATAGAGTTGGAATCGACTTGATGGCATCAGGAGTGGGTATTTTGCCTTTATTCAAATACCATCACAAGTTTAACCTGTGACACTAAACATACACACTTTTTTCCCCTTCTTTTTAAATTATCTGATGGTGGTGTCTGGTCTCTCTCAAGTTCCAGGAAGCTCCCTTTTCAGATGTTTAAATGTTCCTGTGTGACCTTCTTGCTTTCCTTTTTATCTTCTGGGAGTGTCTTCATTGGTATTTGTTAATTCCCTGCTTCATGATTTACCATCCCCTTAAGTATGGATCATTTCCATTTTTTCACCCTTTAGATTTAAGGCTACACATTTTTGTGAGTGTTTCCCTTAAGGCATAACTCATACGCATCCGGAAACAAAAAACCAACAAGAACAATGATGACAAAGCACTTAACTTGAAATTTATCTTAGACTTGAAATTATTTAAGATGATTTTCCAGGTTAATCTTTCAAATCTGTCAACAATTCTTAAAATGTGGTTATGCTGTTCCATTATTTATTGCTAAACCATCCCAAAATATAGTATCTTGGAGCTTTCTTATGATTCTGTTGGTAGTGTGGGACATAGCTAGTCAGTTCTTCTATTGGCCATAGTTGGGGTCTCTTATTCATCTGCATTCAGCTATCCTAGTTGGAATACTCAAGCCAGCCTTTATATTTGCATGTTTTATATAAACATATAATTTCTTTTATGATATTCTAACTCAAATTTTTTACATGCTGGCTTGATCACAAGTAAATATTTTCCAGTACAAACTTTCAAATCTGTGCTGCATCATGCTTCTTAATGTCCTATTAACCAAAATATGTCATGTTGTCAAGACTATTTAATGTAAATGTGTCTGAAAAATAGCAAGAAAACAATTGATCATTTATAGCTCACTAAATAAAAGTCATGCACAATTATTTTCTAAATGTTTTTCTTTCTTTCTTTTTTATTGGATTCTCATGTATGTATTGAACAAGACAGCTCTGAAACTCTTCCTGGTTCTTGATTTACCTTGAAAGTCAATTTTACATTTTGAGATACCCCTAATATTTTTCTTTTTAATCATTCATATTTTAAACACTTGGGTCAAATATCTCTTCCCTTTCTTTGGTTCAATCTTAAAAGAACTTATTTATGGAAAAGCTTCATTTTTTGTTTGCTTCTATCAAAAAACATATATTTAAAGATAGATTTTAAAATGATATTTTTTCTGGTCTATGAAGTTGTTTATTTTTGTATCCCAGTCATTCATCGACTTAATTTTGAATAATTAAATCAGGATGTTCTTTTGTTTTGGGGGCCTCACTGCCCTCTGCTGGTGGAAATAGGAGGCCCAGCCTTTGCTCCTATGGAGCTGCTGCTGTAATAGAACCTCCATCCCAGTGGGCCTCAGTCCCGCGCACAGCCACTATGCCACCAGGGCTCAGACCAGGATGTTCTTTGTTTGTTTTTTTTGGGGGGGGGGGCATCACTGCCTTTGGTGGTCATGGGCGCTGCGCTACCCAGTGCCGCTCCTGAGAGCTGCCGCTGGATTTGAACCACCAAGCCTGCAGGCCGCAGTCCCGCACTCAACCACTTAGGCCACCGGGGCTCAGCCCTGGAATGTTCTTTTATCATTCTGAATTCTCCTTGAAAATATGATCAAACACAGATTCCCAAAGTACAAGTATTGCAAAGAACATGCTTTCTTTTATAGTTTTTCCCTCTCACTGTTACTTTAATTTTGTGCATTGAAATGAGTTATGTAATCAAGTCTGTTTTTAACATATTATTGAGCCACATTGAAAATCATACAAAAAAGGTGTGCAATCACTCCCCCGATCCCACAATCCCTGCTGGAACTTCTTCCTTCCTTCCCTGTACTTGTCCTCACTCCCGATTTCTTGCACAATTATCCCAAGTCCCTATAGGCAATCATTAATCCAGCAATTGTCCTATAAACTCCATTCTGTTTTCCCTATATTAATAAACATTAAAACGGAAAATTAAAAACAAGCCAAAGACTCGGCAACAAGGACCATATAAAACAGAGGAAAAGCTGAGCCCTGGTAACATAGTGATTGTGTGCTGGACTGCGGCCCACTTGGTTAGCAGTTCAAATCTAGCAGCAGCTCTCCAGGAGCAAGCTGGGCCTCCTACACCACCACAGGGCAGTGATGCCCACAAAAAAAAAAGTTTAAAAAAAGAAACCAGAGGAAAACCTCAATCCAAAAGAAAATTTTTTTAAAAAACCCCACAAAGTCCATGTCAACAAATTGATTGCAGCTGGCAGAGACCCTTTAGGCCACTGTGGAATCACCCCTGTGGTTTTCTGAGACTCTAACTCTTTACAGAAGAAGAAAATCTCATTGTTTTCCCTCAGAATGTCCTGTGGTCTCAAACTGCTAACTCTATGGTTATCAAGTCAATATGTAATCACTACACCATCAGAGCTCCTAATTTAAGATAAAGCAGTGCATATTAAACCTTTAGAATACTTCACATTGGGTCCTGATGAAGATTAAATGACAAAAGGTTTCACTCCATTGTAAGTACAGCTGCTAAAATCCACTTAATTTATTTTCTTTGATGTTAGAGTTGTTAACATTCATAGTCTATGGACATTGAGAGATTCATGAAGGATTCAATGCATACATTTATGGGTCCTGAACAAATTTAGGCTACCACTAACATGCAAACTTTCTCCAAACTAGCAGTTTACTATTTAGGCTCTGTGGTACTATTCCCTCCTCCAAGCTTAGACTTCATCATTTACAGCACTTGGTTCACAGTGTACTTCTTCATTATGCACTTAGCTTACTCCTCACTTAGATGGCTGCTTGTTTTGACACACGCCCTTAAGATCTCAGGTAATCTTTTCCATGACAGGCAGCATTATCTGAATTATTCATCACCGCTTACAGTAAAAGCTCTTAATTCTCTTCCCATACTCTTGAGTACAGGGCCACATTTCTTTGGTGCTAAAACTATAACCAGATTTCCTACAATATACAACTATGACTTGATTTATAAAATTAATCATCTGTAGGCAATTTATGAACACAAGTGAATAGAAAAGTAAGAATTGCATGGACTTAGTTCCCAGAACTCTGTGACTATGTTCTTTTCTCTTCTATCTTCCCTCTCTCCCAGTGTTGTCTTCTCTAGCCTACTGGCTTGAAAGATCATCCCTTTAAGGAAGATCCTGACATTTAATTTACAATATCTGTAGCTCTCTACCACACTCATATAACTAATTGACGACTCGATATTTCCAATTCATTTCTAAAAGTTATTACTCAATATATTTGAGGTCTACCCCTGACAGTTCCTTGAAACACCATTCTACCCCAAATCTTCGCTAGTTCAAATATTGACAATTTCTTTGTGCCGATTGCTTGAGAGAAAGTAAAAAATATTCATTTTTTTCTTGAGTCTACTCCTTTTCTCATACATGACTCAGTGTCCCAGAAAGGCCTCTATGCTCAATATTCACAGACTTGCCCAGATTTGACTAATTTTAGTACAACCCTTATCCAGGCCAAGATGCCCAACATGAAGTCCTGACCCATTTGCTTCCATGCTTCTTCCCTGTGTTTCCTGTCCAGAGTCATCGTTTCAGATTTAAAAATATTGTTCAATTTAAACTGTCTAGTTGGTTCACAGTGCCATGAATTATAAGCATATAATATATACCATCTATTAGAGCTATGTTATGTAAACAATAACCATAAAGTTAGTTATATAGATAATATAACTGTCTACTCTTCTTATAGTGCAAGTCTACAATACATAAATATTTGTCTACTTTACTTTCCAATCTATACATAACAGTGAGGATTATTTGATGTATGAGAGGTAGTAAGACATACTCATTATGTGAATTGGGCATATTATTGGATATACAACTGTCTAAATAAAGAAATGAATAAAATGGTACAATTACCTCAAAATTTTTCTTTGACCCAAATTGTGCTTTAACAAGATTAATCTTGTTTTAGTGGATTCAGGGAGTTAAAATTATCTTAGCTGTTATTTCATTCTAAATTGTTTCTAGAGCTTTTTGGGAGTACACTCCAAAGAAGTATTTAAAGTGGTACTACAGCAGTTAACATTAGGAGATATCCTAATGAAAATCAAAGCAAACTTACCTACTAAACTGCCTAGTTAATCCACTAAAACAACCAACTAGAACTTGGAAGTAAAAATAAAGTATATAGAAGATGACAAGGCGCAAGGAGTGTAGGGGCTACATGCCCTATTGTCTCCCTTGAGACAGCTCTTCTTGATTTGAAATGTAGAGATTTCTATCCAAAATATTTAAAATTTACCTTATCTCTTCAGTATTCTTATCTTATTTCTAATACTTTTAAAAGATTTTTGCAGAAAGTGAACCATTCCCTCTATTTTTTCTTTGAGATTTGCTTTTCCCCAAACTGAACTTATTGTTGAATTGTTAATCAGATAAGGATTATGAGATGACAATCCTATGACTGCTAATATCAATCTACACAATATGTGTTATATATGTCTATAGGTAGTATATGGTTATATAATACACAGGTTATATGGTTATATGTATATGGTTAAATGTATATATGTATATGTATATGGTTATATAGTATATGGTTATATAATACATTATGTTTGTTATATATGTATACATGGACATATAACATGGTTTCTTTGATATAGTGCATCATTACAGGACACGTCTGACTGGACTGGTAGACAACCACATCCAGTGACATACATCTGAATATAAGAAAAAACTTATTATCTAGAAGTAATTTTATATCAAAAAAACATCCCAGCCCAGTGTACCTCAAGTCCATCAGTCTGGTGCTGGGCAGAACTTTCTCAAACTCAGGTAGCTGCAGGCTGGTGACTCTGAGAAGGGAAGCAGGTCGCAGGGAGATCACAGGCTGGTGGGTGCCGTCACTTGGATCTAAGGTTCATGGAAACAAGGCCAGGCACCAGCAACACTCAGGGTTGGGCAGCTCACGTAGGGCCAACCCTGAAGGCAGGCGGACTTCCAGGAAGCAGGAGGGAAGAGGGGCAGGAGAAAGAGGGACATTTCCAGTCTCTGCCCTTGTAGGAAGGACACTCCACCAGGGAAGTATCTCCAGACTGTGACCTGATTGAAAGATTGGATTCACTTCTCTACTTTCATGAAAATTCAAGAGTACATAAAATCATCTAATTGCCATAGAGGGAAAAACAAAACTGAAATTACAGTTATTCCTTGCTAGTCTGTGGTCATCAGGACACGCCTCAGAAACCTGTCCAGTTACAACAGAAATACATCAAAATCGTTAAAACAGAGGGTCAGCAGAAAGGATGAGGCTCAGTAGTATGGACAGAAAAGTCATTGTAACAACAATGAGTTCAAATACTTTAATGTTCATGAGGAGAAGCTAGCATTGAACTGGGAAATATTTAATTCTATTCTACATAGAACTATGTATCAGAACTGATGGACTAGACCTAACTTAAACAATATAAGTTTACGAAATGTATAAAATACACACATATGATATACACATATATTACATATACAGATGTATATAAAATGAACTGTCATTGAGTTAATGCCAAAGGATTGGGGACCTATAGGATAGAGTAGAACTGCCCCTGTAAGTTTCCAAGACTGTAACTATATAAGGGAATAGGAAATCCCACTTTTATCCAAGGAGAGGCTGGTGGTTTTTATGTGTGGATCTTGTGGTTAGAAGCATAAATCGTGACACTATGTAAATGTATATAATATAATACATGATCACATACAAAATAAGTGGTTACATATAGGATGTGAATAGATATATAAATGAATTTTCAGATACAATTTTTCATAAAGCATAGCAAAACAACGTTATGATTTTTCATATTATTGTCATAAGGAATCAGTTCATAAGGGAGACATGTTACTAACCAAATAGTAACAGGGGAGATATTTAGTAGAATAATTTATTTTGATTAACTTTTTAACATTGTTAAATTATAAAACCAGGACTAGATTTCATGTTTTCTGATACAAATCCAGACTCCAGTATAGTTGCTAACCATTCAAATGTGTTTAGTTATCTGTGCAGAATACAATGGTGATATTAGGACTGGAAATATGGAACTATCAGAATCAATTAAGCTTACGGTGATGGTGAATACTTTTGACACTTTTTTGCCATTATCCAGCTCTTTTGCTGCTGGCAATTCCAAGTCCCTATGTTTCTACTTTCCAAATGCACTCCTACAAATGACCCATTTAAGCAAGAACACCTCTCTCTGGCCACTACATTAATGAGAAATATGAAAAAAGATGGAGCAGAAAAGTATACGATAATCACTTCTTCCACTTTTAGGCAGCAAGAACGTTTTCACAGTACTAATTAGTTTTAAATTCTGCTCTTTATTTGGTTGTTGTTTCTTTGGGGCTCAACTTTAGTTGCCATCTTTACCAAATTATAAAATGCAAGGAGAGCTTAATAAAACACCTATTTATCCTGCCAAAAGTCCTGTCACGATTGGCTTTTCTGGTTGTTAGAGCTTTCTAACAGTCTGCTCCCCAATCAATATTTGCGCAGGTCAGGATAGTGGCTGCTTTTAGGTCCATGTGTGCTTGTTGGAATAATACTGAAAAATTGTTCGGTGTTATCATATGTCTCTAATATTAGAAATCTCAGTGAAGCATTTGAAATTTGAATTTAGTTGAAAATAATTGGTGGCAATTAACAAAACTTTTATTAATTGTTAGTTGGAAATTGACCCAAACCCTACACAATGCTGGCACATTTGCTAGGATTCATTAGTTGAAGAGAGCAACACTTGAAAAGAAGAGCAATTTCTCACTTTTCTGAGGAATTTCAGTCTCCATGGCTCAGTGATTATGGACGTATAGTTGTCAAGGCAATTATGCAAAGCATCTGCTAAGCAAATAGTACAGTTCTGAATGTGTGGAAGCAAATGAAAAATCCAATTGAGCTATATCTATAACACAGCAAAGCGATGTGTGCCTGCTGCTGAACTTTGGTTGTCATTATGTACCAACAGGCATGTCTATATGGGCAGCCCATGTAAACAGCTTCTCTCATTGTGGTGCCTATATATCTGCTGTGCCTTTCTTTCCCTGGGAATGCCTTCCTCAAGGAGTCGAACACTTGGGGATTTCAACATTCTCTGTGTATTAGCAAACATAAACTAGCTTAAATGACTGCAGTGACACTTATGCTTTCTCCATGCACATGACATTTTCTAGCATTGATAGTGTAATGTGTAGCTGGTTGAATTATATGCAATTTAATCAGTTTCTATCTTCACAAGGAAACTAAATAGGCTTTGAGATCCATAACTTTGGTGCCCAGCACGAGACTGGCACAGAACAAATGCACAGAACAATTGGCAATGGACACCAAAGGTAACATTGCCCCGATAAATTCATCAAATGAATTAATCAATTATATGGACACTAAAATATATTGTAATTATTCTAGATGAAGGAAAATATGATGTTATCAATAATAGTGTAACATTGCCCACTGAGGTATGCTGTGTTGATTAAGTTGTACTAAAATTTCCAAATTCCAAAATAGAGAATACTGAGGAAAATGAAATCTTGCTTGGTTTTATTCAAAAAGAAAGGATTGCAGTTCAAGAGGTACTTAAGACATATTAATTTTTAGAGATGAGCTAGTTAAGTATATCATATTAAAGTATTGCATAGAAGAATACAGTATTTTTATTTGTTTTAGAAAGTTCTTATTTGGTACTACAGTTCATGACTGCTTTAGATGCTAATATAACTAAAATAAATAGCATTTTGAGTTTAATGCAAAAATCAAGTAGAAATTTAAGTGCAAAAATATCTGAACAGAACTGCCAATACAACAATTTCAGGAGTTGTTGAAGAGATGAGTCAAATCTTTTGAGAAAACTAATTGTGTCTAAAAACTTCTTTTGCCATTTTCCTGGTTTAGAGATATAAAAATAAAATTATAGGAAGTGTTATGTAAAGTTATCATGCTATATCTTACACTAATAATTATGATGAAAACACAGTATTTCAAATTGTTATTGTTATCAATTAAAGATGCCTTTCTAATCGCTGTGCTGAGTTCACAAAAATAACATTTGTTTAAAACTGTAAGTAAATATTGTTTGCTTATTAATAAATTCTTACAAAACAGACACTTTACATTTGGGAAGCCAGTTACTTCCACAAGATTCCTAGCTGATCCACATTTATTTTACTTGTAGTTGTTTTAAATAGAATAATTTATTCCATCATTTGCATTTTATTTTTTAACTTAATTTGTACATTGAAAAAATAGACAACATAGCCTTTTCAAATAAACTTAATTATGTTAAAACTTATTGTTGATCTGTACCAGTGACCAATATATACTGCTTATTGTGGGGAAAATGCAATGTATCTAGAATTTTGTTCTTTTATTCTGAGTAAAATTGTTTTCTAATATGAAAATACATTGGTATACATTTTTAGAATTTACATGCACATTGCTTCTGTAGAAATACATTTAAAAATCTATTACTGTTAAAGTTAGTTGATTTCCTTAGAAGCTTATGTATATGAAAGTGATAATTGTTGCAAACATAAAGACTATGTAACATGATAATTATCATCTATAAATAAAAGATCAAAGGAGATATAGTGGTGTTGTAAAAATACCATGGACACAGTGTCTGGCATTCTCAGAAAAGAAGAAAGATCAAGTTTATATCTTTTGATACCAACTGTTCCTGCCCAGACACTACTTCTCTACTGAGTTTGCTAATCCAGAGCTTTGGCCTCACCACACTCAAGGACATTCCTTAGGATGTGGAGTTAATAGAGAGTTAACTAATTACAACTCAGGACCATGAATGCTCATCCTTCAGTTTGTCAGCACAGCTGTCTCTCATCCATGCTGGCAGGATGATAGAAGTGGCTTGCTTTGATAAATATTAGAAAGCTCTTTTAGCTCATTGCCTCTCAACCCTGTGATATCTTGGCTCAGGTTCTGCTTGGGTGAGTGCATCTCTGCCAATTAAACATGTTCTCCTTTTATATATCTCTCTATAGGTGCCAAGCTAAAACTTGTAAGCAGCAACTCCCCTTACCCATAATGTCCTTAAGGCAACTTATTCCACCAAAAAGCTCATGGATGTACTCACTTTTATTTTTATTTTTTTTTTTCTTGAAGGGCCAAGTAGTTCACTGCTCACCTTCCTACTTTTGATTCTGCTACTATCACTTATCAGCTGGGTCTTTTGTCATCTCTGATCTCTTTCTCTTAGACCAAGTTGTTCAACAGAGCTATCACTGGATCCCGAGCACATGTCCCCTCCTGCTCTTTTGTTCTTGATGGACTGAGATCCTTGATTGCCAGCCCTGTGGTGGTTCATTTTGCATTTAGCTATATTGCGACTAGTAGTCATATTAATGTTTTCTACACATTATTTGCATGGAACTACTATAAATGGAAATCATATATCTTATATACTTAATTTTAAAGTTATGCAATCACCTAAGAAAGTCACAAACACCTCAAATTTGCATAGTCCTACCCAGTAGTTATGGATCAGTGGGACGATAGTATGTATACACTTACAAGGAAATCTACTTTATACAGTGATTATTCAAATGTATGCTCCAAAGGCTGAAGCTAACGACAAGTAAGTCAAATAATTCTACAAGTTTATTTGGTGATGCAATCAAAATATATTGAAAGTTGTTGGCAATTAGAATGTGAACCTTGGAAACTAAGAGGAATAAAAAGCAGTTGAAAATTGTGGCCTCAGTGATAGAAATGAATCATGACATCCCACAATAAAATTGTGCAAGGTCAATGACTTTATTGCAACTATATTTTTGAGCAATATAAAAGAAAATTGTATATATAGGTCTCAATAGATGGAATATATAGAAATAAAATTGGGAGGAAGCAATTTTGAGAAAGCTCATTATCAACAGTCAAAATGAGACCAGGGGTTGATAATAGAATAGATAATAAGCTGCCCATTTGTAAGTTCAGGTTGATGTTGATTCCTGGTCCTAGCTGCCTTCTAGGGAAGAACAGAACTACTCCAGTGGGTTTCTCAAACCATAACTCTTAATGGGAGTCAAAGGTATCATCATTCTTCTTCAGAGTAGCTGGTGCTTTATCCATTTCTAAAACTATGTGATGCCTTTCTTGAAAAAAAAACTCTTATATACATATTCATATAAGTATCACAGGCTTTGATATTCTAGAGAACCCAGCCTTAAGACAGCAGCCAAACACATAAACCACAAGTCACCAGAGCTACTTGTTAAAACTAAGGATCACTCAAAGCTCTTGCTAATGAAGACCAATGAGTGCAGCTTTCCGTGCAGATTGCATCTCAGGGTAGAAAACGAAAATCCTCACAACTGGAGAAAGAGACAAACCATGACAAAAAGATAACATATTTAAGCTGCCAAGAATTTTATTTTTCTCCATTTCACAATCTATGCTCATGAAATAAGCTATGAAGAAATCAAATGGCTTATTTATTGCATTGGACACATGCTTTTTTGAAGTGTTGAAGAATAAGTACGTCATTTTGAAAATTTAGGTGTTCTTGACTCGTCACGATATTTTCAATCACCTCAAATGCACAAAAGAGTTGGATACCGTGTTAGTTGCATAACTCCATGTCAATTTGATAAGTAAGTGAAGGGGTGGAGTCTAGCCTGTCAATCAGGATAAAGTCTGATGATGCTACCTTGTGGGTGTGATATTCTCATGAGGATTTGGGACCTTCTCCTCCTCCCTAGAGGCAGGGCATATTTTCTCTCTGCCTTCATCTTCCTGTTGGGAAGCCACACAGAAACTTACTGATTTCTGCCAAAGCCCCCTCCCCACCCTCAACTCTGTTTCACCTTCCTGTTGAGCCTCTCTCTGAGCTGGAGGAATCATAAGGAGACCCACACAACGCTGAATTGCTCCCACCATCATTGGATTCACAAGACTTTACCCCCACCAGCCTCTAATTGTCCTGAATTTCACTTCATTATGTGTGACTGTGTGAGTCTGTAAAGTGACTTATTGACTAGTACCAGACTTATGGGATAATATTGGATTTATGCATTTGATTTGGACAGGGCTGGTTTTTTTTCTGTGTACATGTGCTCTCTCTTACACATATTTGAGGGTCTTAGCTTTGTTTTTAGTCAACCCAGCATAAAACAGACACGGAAAAGGAATACTGAGGAAGAACTGATGCATTTCATTTATGGTGTTGGTAAAAAAATACTGAGTTTTTAGGCTGCCAGAATGACAAATGAACATGTCTAAGAAGACTTATAGCCAGAATATTGTTGTGAAGCCAATACGGCAAGATTTTGTCTCACATACTTTGTGACCATTATCCAGAGAGGCCACTCTCTGGTAAAAGCACCATGGGGGGTTAAATGTGTCATGAAAAATAGGAAGACCCTACAAGAAATGGATTGGCAGAATAATTGTAATAATGATCTCAAATGTGACAGAAATTATGAGGATGGTTCAGGACCAGGCTGTGAGTCTGTGTGTAGTCCATTGGATCTCAGTGAGTTGGATTCGACTAAAGGGAACCTAAGGATAATTTTACCAACAACACTCATTCATTTGCTAGGAGTTCCCAACACTATTGACAAAAGAGGCATGCCAAATAATTCACTGCCTTGTAAGGCATAAGCCTTCATCATGTCTTTTGCTATTTTCTGGTAATAAGAAAAAAAACGTATTTCAAAGTCATTCTGATATCCCATAATTTAGAGTGGATTTTATCTCAGAATAGAACATGTGATATTACCAATATACTTAGCTTTTATAAGCCACAGTAGATCACCTAAAGTATATAATACTTATCTATTTCTATAAATAAATAACATATTCCTTTTTGCCATTTCCCTTGAGTTGTGGAAGAAATTGCTCAAACTTTTACCAGCATTACAGCAATAGGTAAGAGACTCTGGAAATTACAACTTGGCAAGACTAATTTATATATTTTAAAGTAGGATGTAAAAAACAAGGACGGTTTCCATTGGTATAGGTACATAAACATCTTAGATTGAGTTTGAGACATTCAGGTTCCACTTGTTAAAAGAATGATTCATTTTAAAATGGATTATATGAAAAAAGAATGTTGAGCAATGAAGTACAAACCAGAGTTTAAAGACTTTCATAATTTGGTTTCTATTTGGGACAAGAAAAATGCAAAAATAGTTGCAGGTATCAAATGCCATGGAAAATGATTTTCAATCAATGACGGATGGCATTAGACTTTCCTCCTGAGGACATTTGCGGGGGTTTTTCACCACTGCCATCCATTTGTAAATCCAGCGATCTAGCTAAAGTGCCTGGCATTTGTTGCAGAAGAAGTAGAAAAGTTTCTGGGTTGTTTAATGTGTTCTTGAGAGGCTTTGCTGTATACAACTCTGCTACCTAGGGACTGTCATATCTTGACTGTTTTGTTATTATTTTCTAAAAAGCAGCTTCACTTGACTGATTTTCTTCTCTGGGTTTCTCTGACAAATTAAGTGCTTGGACAGAATTTTCTATCAACAGTTACAGTGAGATTTAAGAAAATGATTTAAAAGCCCTCCTCTATTCAATGAGCAGGATAACTATTGTGAAGACTTCTCATAAGTTGCTGATTTTTCAAATATTTGTTAAGAAACCTGTTTTAGAATATGTCAGAAAATAACTCACATATATATTTTAATTCTATGAAGAGAAGGGGAAGGTATTAGGCCAATTTTATAAACTCCACATACATGTCAGTAAGCTTCCACTCATTCCTTTCAACCAAATGCAGAAGTCTACATGTTCCTTCCTCTGTCTACCCGAGTTAGCCTGCAGAGGAAGAGAGTTTTTATTAATGTAGCATGAAGTGCTATTGTATTAGAAGCATGGTTGGAAATAATGTCAGCAACAGTGATTATTTTGTTATAATTTCCCTGAAATGCTCTAGAAGCCCAAAAACAGCAAAATCCTGGTCTGCTTCTCAAAGCAATAGTCTGTGTTTGCAAGCTGTCAGGAACTTGACAGTCTATCAGAATTGATACATTTATGCTTTTTGATATTTCCATGTGGCAAGATGGCATTTTCATGAGTATGTGTGCCTTCTTTTTTTAAATAATTCTTTGATTCTTTTTTACATTTCAGTGGCATTTCATGTCTGTTCATAGACCATTAAGGGAGGTCTACTCTGATCACCCAGAGGGATAGATATTTCTCTTTATCAAGTTCTCCACTATGGAGACTCATGTAGATTTAATTAACACAGATTAATACTAGGATAATACTTAACACTGATTTGATAGTGAACATTTGTTAGTGAATCTTGTGGGGCAGCCATGAAAAAAGTCCAATTTTGAAAAGAAAGATATTTAGAAAGTTCACCTGACTGGCTGAAGCTCCACAAGAAGCAGGAGTAGATTTTGTTTCACTTTACTCCTCTTTTCTTGACATCTCCTGAGCTTAATAGTGACTCTTCCATATTGTTGTTCCTATGCATTTTACATAATACTAATATGGAAGCTCAGCTGGAGAAGGCGGAATATAGTTTGTCATTTAAAAAATACTCTTAGATGCAGATGGGAAAATGGGTGAGTAGTGCTACCTTTGAAAGGAAGCTTACAGTTCTGTGCTTTGTCATAACACAAGTGATAAGAACAACAAACCCACAGGCATGGCTTTGATTGACTGACCTCATAAGAAAACCTATTATTTCAAGTTTCCATTAAAGAGAACCATTTGGAAGCATTCCTTTATGTCTCTCTGCTGAGCACCTGTCAGTATTATTTCCAAATAATTTTAGCATATGGTTTAATTGCATTGCACCTGCCATCACTGCAATCAATTTAATTACCAATGTAATTAATTTGCCTTTAATAGACAGAAGGAAAAATAGATACATTTTCTAACTTTCTATTAATTTTGTCTGTCTCCCCAATTTTGTCACACAATGTTATCCTTCATGATAATTAAGAATTCTATTTAAAACGAAGTTTCAAGATGTCAATGTTAAGTTTCATGGCACCTGTGTAATCACAGGTCAATAGAAGAATGTCAGGAGATACATTTAGGAATATGGAAAATGGTATATAACTACTTTTACAATTAAGTAGTCTTTGTGAGAAGGTTATGTACCTTTTTACTTGACTAAAATGTGTTTGAAATACAGGAATAATGTCCTTGGTTGAGTTTTAAAATTTTGGGACTTTCAGAACTTCTAAGCATTAGATAAGAAAAATGTTCTTAGTTGATATTTCAGAGTAACAATCTGGAGGCAAGGTAAAGTAGCATAAGAGTTAGTACATAGAATTTCTTATGGTAGAAATGGGTATGCATTTGAATGAGGGAAGGGGAAGTAGTCAAATAAAGTAAAGAACAGAGTCAAGCTACAGAATTGTAACCTGTCTCACCAGGGATATAGGGTGCAGGAACTCTGAAAATGAGAATTTAACTGACATTTTAAGTTTGGGACTGTGTGGCATACCTCAATCACTGAACAGATATCTCTGACCACACCCAATTGCCTCACAACCTCTTATCTCACTCAAGGTGTCTAAAGCACAAGGCTAATGCAATATAGGTTTAAATTCACATAAATCATGCCCAGGTACACTCTTCCCCCAGAGCCTTTCAGATTCATTTTCTTCTCTCAGACCCCAGAGATTTGAGCCAATCCCTAGCTAGGTTAATTATCTCTATTCTATGCACTTAGACAATTTTGAACACTCTGAAAAGGCATCTATTTGTAGTGAATTGCTTCCTAACTGTTCATTGTGTTTCATTGTTCAGAGAGTGGTACCTAATCTAGCTACACTGTGTGTCTGTCCAATTGACTTAGAATTGAGGGCCCTTCTTGATGGAATATGAAAACCCCTTTTTACATGCATTGAGTTCAACTGAGCCCCGAACAAATCGATAGGTGAGCAAAAATTATCCTAAATCTTCCTTCTATTCTATCGCATTGTTTTAAGGGTAGGCTTGCCCCTATTACAGAGAGGTGGCATAGTATAATAATAAAGAGTTGGGCTGAGCCCCGGTGGCGTCGTGGTTGTGCGCGGGACTGCGGCCCACTGGGATGGAGGTTCAATTCCAGCAGTGGGGCTGGGCCTTCTACTCCCACCACCGGAGAGCAGTGATGCCCAAAAAACTAAAAAAAAAAAAATAAAATAATAATAATAATAATAAAGAGTTGGAACACCAGTACTCTAACCTTATATTGCATCATTTAAAATCACGTGTGACATTGATGATACGTGATGGGGTTTGATATTGCTTTGTTTTATAAAAACTTCCCTGTTCATCAGTTAGGGCCATTTAAGAAATTGAGGTGATTCTTGTATCAAGCATAATTTGTTACAAAATCCATTCAATAAAATGTTTAGAAAAGCCAAAGAAGTGTTCCTATCAGTACAAGGAAGTCCATAGGCGAGGCAGACAGTGAATCTACCACTAACTGAAAGCTAGGCATATTTAGTCCATCCCAAGATACCGAGGAGAAAAGGCTGGGTCCCTTTCTGAAACACCAGTGTTTGCACAAGCCTGTGAAGCAGTTTTCCCTGACATACATGAGGTCACAATTAGAGCAAATGGATGCCATAATAATTACTTTGGTCCATTACATTTTATTAGTACTCACTTGTAAATGTGGTAGCTTTTGTGTATTTGCTTCTTCACTCTCGATGGATATGTTGCCACTTTGGGTATTTCTTAAAATCTCATTTTTCTCAGCATTCTCAAAAATTACTATTGTAAAGTCCAAGAAAACAAATTATGAAGAAAATGCTTGCTGTTTATAAGCTGTTGATGACACTCAATTACCTGTAAATGACAAACTTCTTAACTTAGGGTTAAATTCCCCACAGGTTTGTTTTCTTATAATATACCTGTGCCTGAACAGCCACTTTCTTTCTTTTTTTTTCTTCCATCAAGATGTATTTCATTTGAATAGTTTTACTGATAAATAATTCACATACCATGTGATTTAACAGTTCAATCATAATGAGAAGAGTTGCATAATCATTACCGCAATCTATTTCAGAACATTTTCTTCTTTCTTGCACTCACTGTGATTAGCTCCCTGTTTCCCTCCAACCTCTCCTGACATGCCCCCAAGAAGCTATTAATCTAGCTATCAACTCCATGAATTTCTTAACTTCATCTATTCTTCAAGAGAATGAAGAGAATCATATGCAACTCTAAATTTTTCTCTTCTTTATGATATTTGTCTAAATCTATTTGAAGTAAAACTTCACATTTATTTTCTCATAAAGATTTTCCCACTTTCTCACAAATGAAATCAGTTTCTTATATTCCATTTGTTGTCCATGGTCAAATCCACTCTGAAAATTTAGCTCCTCCTCAGTGACATTTTTATTACTATCAGATCCAAGATGTCCACCAGCAACATTGTCTTCAACAATGTTGTGCTCCCAGAATTCAGCCTTTATCAATATCTGGTAGGGTTGCTAAATGATGCACAAGGTTTTCAACCACAATCTCCTCAGTAGGGGGTGACTAATCTGTTCTTTGTTGTCTGTTCTAACTCTGAAAGCTGAATACAGGCCACTATACAAAGTAGATAAGTGATAAAGAATCAAGGAACTGATAGACAAGTGAATGAAGTGTAACCTATGGGAGTGGACTTTTCATTCTCTTCATTAGCTGATGAGGCCAACTCAGTGTCAAAAGAAATAGCCTCAAAAGTATGCTATGGAAGCTTAACAGATAGTGGGACAAGAGAAAAGTAAAAGGAAATAGGGGAAAGAACTGGCAGGTAAAAGGCATTTATAGATGTCTAAATACATGCATGTACATAGGTGAATATATTTATATATGGGGAAATAGATCTATGTACATACACCTTTAGAGTTAGAATTAAGACAGCAGATGGACATTGGACCTCCACTCAAGTACTTCCTCAATGTAAGCATGTTTTGTTCTATTAAATTGTCATTCCATGATGTTTATTACCTTCCTAACAAATTCACTGAAGACAAATGCATGCACAAGCAATTGTGGTAAAGAAAGCTGATGGTGCACAGATATCAAAAGATATGGGGAGCTGGAACTGGGGGCCTAAGTGGAGGGAGGATATTTTGAGAGTGATGATAAGTGTGTAAATGAGATATGCATACAATTGATGTATGTACACATCATGAGGGGGGTGTGTGAGTACCCAATAAAATGATTCATTAAAAAAATACAGAGGAGGGGATAGCTTTTTTTTAAGAGGAGCTTATACCAAGGGCTCAAGTGGAAAAAGTTTGGAAATGTATATGGCAACATGTGTGCAAATTTGCTTGATAGAGATGATGTACTGAATGTGATAATCGCTGTAAGAGCCCCCAATTAAATTATTTTAAAAAAAGATGTAGCATCTGGGGTCTTAAAGGCTTGAAAGTAAACAAACAACCATCTAGCTCAAAAGCAACAAAGCCCACATGGATAAAGCACACCAGCCTGTGTGACGACAAGGTGTCAAAGGGATCGGATAACAGGCATCAAAGAACTAAAACTTATATCATTATAAATGAATGGGACCCAAAGTCCATCAATAGGTAAAGTGACTGTCCCTTACAGAGGAGTTGTAGAGAGGAGACGAGCCAGTCAAGGTACAGTGCAGCAACAATGAAATATGCAACTTTCCTCTAGTTCTTTTTTTTTTTTTTTTAATTTTATTGGGGGCTCTTACAGCTACTACAACATTCAGTACATCATTTGTATCAAGCACATTTGCACACATATTTCCACATATATTTCCCAATATTTTCCACCTGAGCCCTTGATACAAGCCCCTTTTAAAAAAAACCCTCCCCTTTCCCTCCCCCCCCTTTTTAAAAAAATTGATCATTTT
>PVJH01012546.1:26232-64075 GCA_004026705.1 Nesogale talazaci | reverse complement strand
AACTGTAAGACCATCTGGCCAGCGGGATGCTTCTCCAGATAAAGAATGAAAGCACACAAGTTGATAAGGGCAGGCCCCAGTGTGAATGAACACCTTTCACCCCAGTCCCCTCAGAGCAAGTCACACTCATGACTGCTTTCTTCATGGTCTAAAGCAATGGATGGTTAAAGGAGACCACTGCCCAAAGGTCCTTGGAGAGACGTTTGCTTTCAGTGCTTTGTGGAGACAGATTAACAGGAAAAGAACAGAAACACATTATCTCAGCATATTTTCAATGGGGTCCCAGGCATCTCTCAACAATGACTAACACTGCTCCTTTTATTAGTCTGGCAATCACTTTTCAGAAAAAGAATATATAGTCCTCTCCCTATGAGAGGTGAAATGACCACATAGAAGCTACTCATTTTTTTAATGGTTTTGTTTCATTAAAATGCATTGTTTCACATCAGAGGAAAAATAAAAGCCCTCACTGCAAGGTAACAGTATCTCTTATTTCTGGAAATACGCCTTGTAAACAAACTTGAACAGATGTAGGACTGTATTTGTGAGAAGAGGGTGCACTAAGAGGATCCCTGTGTAAATCAACCATGATACATCTATCATGGAACACCATGAACAAGTTATGAAGCACCCAATATGGAAGGAAATAAAACAAGGAATAAGCAAGGTGCATTACAGGCCACACTTTATATAAAAAAGGGGGGAATAAGAATTTATGTTTGTATTTGTGTGTCTGGTGACATAAACAACCACTAACCATAAGGTTGGGGTTAGCAGTGGTGTTGTTGATGAAAGGGTGACAGGAGACTCCTAAGATTTGGGGAATTCGTGAGAAGTAGAGGTAATTGAGAAAGAAGTGAGGAGGGAGTGTTTTACTTTGGGCTCTTTTGATTCACCTTTATTTTTCAACAATGCTACTTAGAAAACCGAATGTTTCACCAAAGAAGACACTTCCCTATTATAAGCAAAAAAAGAAAAAGAAAAACAGAGGTTTGGGCCTAACATCAAAAGATGTGATGCTTGAATCTCTAAGCAAAATGTGAGACTAGCTAACCTTGCTCCTTGCTTCTTTAAAGAAATATTTTTATATGCCCTGCTTACCTGCAAAAACTTTCAGTATTTTGGCCTAATTATAAATCTGTTTTCTTTTACTTTCCTCTTGTCCCACTATCATGTTCTGCCTTCATTCGAGTTTCAGTAGTTCTCAGCTACATTGCCCTTGATCAAGCCCCACCAGGCATCCTACACCCTCCTCATTATCTATTTTAGATCACTAGTTGTTCCTTTGGTCCTCGGTTTGTTAGCACCCTACTTCCTTTTCCCCTCCTCCCCCTCTCAATGTCCCCCAATGTCAGTCCCATTGTTTTCTCCTCTGGACTGTTTATCCCGCCGATCTTATAGACATGCAACAATAATGAGCACAAAAACAAGACAAAGCAAATAGTGAAAACAAAAAACAAAACAGCAGCAACAACAACAACAAAAATTAAAAGTGTATATATAGTTCCAGGTATGTCTGTTGACCTTTATAAGTGTTTTCAAATGGAGTCAAATGGGGTGCCACACCGTGGCCCCAAAGAAACTAGAGGAAAGAACTAGGAGGCAAGAGACATTTATAGAGGTCTAAATATAGGCATGTAGATATGTGAATACATTTATATATAACTATAGTCAAGTGACCAAAAATCTGGTCACTCTAAACTATAGAGAAATCGACTTATGTACATAAATTTATTTGTTAAGTAGTAAGGCAACCAACGAACACTGGACTTCTATTCAAGTACTCCCTCAAGGCAAGAATACCTTGTTCTAATAATCTGGCACTCTGTGAGGCTCACATTCCCTAACACAATCGCTGATGACAAAATGGGTGGGTAAGCAAATATGGTGAAGAAAGCTGATGGTGCCTAGCTATCAAAAAATATTGTCCGGGATCTTAAAGGACTGACAATAAATAATCAGCCATCTAAATGAGAAGGAACAAAGCCCACATGGATAAACCACACCAGTCTGTGTGATCATGAGGTATCAATGGGACTAGGTATCAGACATCAAATACCCAAAACAAAAAAATCATATTGACGCAAATGAGGGGGTGGCAGAATGGTGACCCAAAGCTAAAGTGACCAGATTTTAACATTGGTAAAGTGGGACACCATTGACCAAGGTGGGAGGGGAAGGTAGAGGGGGTATATTCCCTTCCCGTTTTCCAGCCATTCCCTAACTTGTCGTGCATTCTTTCAAAAGATCGGTACTTTTAAAAAATGCTGCAGGACAAATTGTTAAAAATCGGACTATCCCGCCAAAAACAGGATGTCTGGTCACTTTAAAGCCCATCGGTAGACAATTGGACAGCCCCTTAAAGAAGGGTCATAAGGAAGAGAAGAGCAAGTCAGGTGCAGTCTAGCACTGATAAAACACAAACGGTTCCTCTATTCTTCAATGTTTTCCCCCACCCACTATCATGACCCCAATTCTACCTTACAAATCCAGCTAGATCAGAGCATGCACACTGGTTGAGACAAGAGCTGGCAACACAGGGAATTCAGGACAGATAAAGCCCTCAGGAACAATAATGAGTAGCGATACTAGGAGGGTAAGGGAAAGGTTGGGGGGAGAAGGGAGAACCAATCACAATGATCAACATATAACAACCCCCCAAAGGGCAGACAACAGAAAAGTGGGTGAAGAGAGATGTTGGTTAGTGTAAGACATGAAAAAATAATAATTATTTATAAATTATCAAGGAATGATGAGGAGGGAGGGGGAAGGAGGTGATACCAAGGGCTCAAGTACAAAGAAAATGTTTTGAAAATGATGATGGCAGCATAGGTACAAATGTGCTAGACACAATAGATGGATGTATTGATTTTGATAAGAACTGTAAAAATTCCCAACAAAATGATTCTTTTTAAATCCATTTCAATATTTTCAAGTAAATTGTGAACTTAGTAACTGGCATAAAGACGGGAGGAATTCCAGCAAGGTGATTATTTGTTAGTCAGAGCATTCCTATCTCTGCACAGGAAATACCCATACCTTTGTGAGAACTGTTCCGCCTGCCATGAGGGATCCGATGAAGACAAAGAATATATCCATCTGCAGTCTCCACATAGTGTTCCTCACTGGGGAATCCCCAGTACGAGATCAGTTCGGTCTGTGGTAATAAAGAACAGGGGAAATTCTTCCAGCAGAATCTGTCAAGATCTCCCATGTCAACAGACAAAAGAGAAAACCCAAATGCCAATGACATTCTCCACGCTTTAAGACATCAGTTGTGGTACTGAAAGTTTAGCCTGTTGAATCTAGCAGCCAGCACCCATTACAAGAGAAAGAGATCTTCCACTTGTCTTACCCAGATGATCTCCCCACAGGCATGTTCTCAATCCAGCAAGTGTTAAACCACGTGCCTAATTTTACCATAGATGTACGCCTCTTTTGTTCCTACTTGTCACACACAACCCAATTGATGTTCACTTCTTTCTTTTCGAATGCTGTTAACTGTGACCTATCACTTCTTTAGTTTTAAAAGGCTCCTCGGTGGTATAATTAGCTATCAACCAAAAGACTGGCAGTTCAAATCCAGCCAGCAGACCTACAGAAAAAAAAGGCACTCCCCTTGAGTTGATGCCGACTTCTAGGGGCCCTATGAGGTAGGACAGAACTGCCCCTGTGGATTTCTGAGACAGTAACTCTTGGGGAGTAGAAAGCCTCACCTTTCTCCTGAGGCACAGCTGGTGGTTTCGAACTGCTTACCTAGTACTTAGCAGCCCGACACATAACCCACTCTGCGGCCAGAGCGCCTCTGTGCAAGAAAGGCTGGCGATTTGTTTCCACAAGATAAAAACTAAAGCAGTTGCTGCTGTGTTTCTTCTAAAGCATGGTGACCCTGTTACAAACTATGCTCTGTACAGTTCTCTTAGTCATGAACTGTATGAAAGCTGGTCACCAGAGTAGACTTTAGTCCTCAGCCTTTAGGTTAATAATTGAGCACAACCCTTTGTTTGGCTTCCATGCGATCACGTGGGGTATCCATGACTCCAAAGTAACTTGACAGTAAGGGTGTGGTGGTGTTTTTGAGGATTGGGAAATAAAGCAGAGAAACACATTTTTTTAAATCAATCATTTGTATGCTTTTTTAATCAATGACCTAACAAAATTAGTCTAGAATAAGGTAGAACTGAAGAAAAAGAAAAGATGATTAAAAAAAGAAAATAAAGAAAAGATGATAATAGAGAATTATAATCAAATTCACTTCTCTATAAGGAAAGATCCCTCAGGCAATTCTTTATCAAGAGCTCAGTGGAATGTGGATAATATAATTATTCAGTAGACTGAAAACAAGTAAACATTCATTATTCTCTCTACCAGAAATACATAAAAATTTACATTTTTACTTTTACTGAAAGAATGGGGGGCAAGAAAGGAGGAGAAGAAGAAGAAAGAAAAGATTTGGAACAAGACAAAAGATAATAAAGCAGCCTTAAGATGCTGGTACTGATTTTTCAAGTGGTTATTGCATGGTTTCAAAGTTGTTACTTAAAAAAAAAAATCTGTATTTTCTAATATGTGCTAAAATGAGGAGCTTCACATTTTATTTGCTTAAAATTAGTATCTCAGAAACACCTTAATCACGAGGTTATTTTGACTTTGGTTCAAATGGTATTTTTCCAGTGACTGTGAATTGTGTCTTGACCTGTACTGCCTCGTGTTCCCTGGAAGGAGCCGGGTGGCACAGAGGGCTGAGGGCTGGGCTGGGGGCTGCAAGTCAGCTGTGTAAGCCCACCAGGCTCTGCTGGAGGAAGATGAGGCTTTCTGTTGCAGCCTCAGAAACCAAAGGGGTAGTTCTCTGTCCTATAAATGCGCTATGAGTCAGAATTGGCTTGATGGCCCATTTTCTGGGCATTCCCTTGACCCCTTAGTCACTCTCCTTGTTCAGTAGAGCTTAAATCCATTATCATTTTTGTGACATGTTGACACCTTTTTATTGCATGCTAAAAACAAACTCAGTGAGATGTAGAAAAGGAAATGACTAAAGGAGATCATTTAGCTGATGAAGACTATTTAATTTTCGCAGCAAAACAAGGCTTGTGAAATACACAGTAAGGCAGTGCTGTAGGAGCAATACCAAACCATCCGAACGTTATCAGTGTTCAGAAGAGACTGTGTCCCATGGGGTTTGCAATGGCTGACTTTTCACAGGCCTCTCATCTCAGATGCCTCTGAGTAGACTCCAAACCCTAACCTTTTGGTTAGTAGCCAAATTCATTAACCATTTGCACCAACGAAGGGTTCCAAAAATGCACATTACCTGGTCAGGAGACAAATCTAGCAAAGTGAGCCTGAGATTCAGGGGAAGATGAAAAGACACTGGGCTGATGATTGATTTAGGCTTATGTCCCTGGATTTAAGAAATAATTTTCACTGCCACCGGTACATTTTTAGAGTGGGCGAGTCTGAGAGACTTACCACATTCATGTATACTTCTGGATTCACAGGTGTCTGCTTCCCATACAGCTGCTTCAGATGCACAGACCCAAGGACCGAACAGAACACCAAGCCCCAGAGCCACATTTTTATCCTGCATAAAACAGACCATTGTTAGCCACCACAAATTTACTACTCAGAAAGAAGCTGTCTCCAGGAAACATGGTGGACCAGTTTTCAGTTAAAACAGAGGTTAGTTAGGTGGCAGGCCAGCATGAAACAAATGATGCCAGCCCTATCTAGATGCAAGAAAATGAGGAATTATTATTTACGGGGAACTGCCTCTTCATAACCTCCCATTGATGTCACCTTGATAACACGGCACACCCACCCAAATAGATCCACCTACTTCTTCACCATAGGGCTGGACAAATTCATGCCTAGAATAATAACAGCATTTCAGAGGGCTTCAGAAGAGGACTTGTGAGGTAAAGGGAAGATCCACAAAACTCCAGAGTTTGCTAAGTTCCCACCTCTTCCCGTCTGCTTCAAGCATAAGAAAAAAGCTACCATTGAGTCCATTGCAACCCATGGGGGCCCTCTGTGTTCTCCACAGGGTTTTCACTGGCTGACTTTTCAGAAGTGGATCACCAGGTCTTTCTTCCAAGGCACCTCTGGGTGGACTTGGAAATTTGTAACCCCCAGAAACTTAGACCCATCGTCAGGTTCGTATGAGCTCAGATGATCTGCTCCCGTCTGATCTTGCCCTGAATTACACATTGGGATTCAAATGATGTGCCATCCAAGGGAAGACACAGACAAAAGAAAACAAAGCCTGCAAAGGATACCATAGAAAGAACATTCCTCTTTCCATCTGGAAACCTCCCAAGCATACACAAGAAGCATCTAAACAGACGGGCCAGAATCGCAAATTTAGTGGTGTAGATAAGACCTTCGGGGTGAATGGTCCAGTGGTCTCATGTTAAAGGCCAGGTGAAATACTTTTCCCAAGGACACCAGATGGTTAGAGACCAAACTGGGACACCAGCCCAGAGCGCCTGGTTTGGTTTGGTTTGTTTGTTTTTCAGTAAGTCAACTTTCATAAAGGTACAGTCTGGTTGCCCATGTAAAGACTCGTACAAAAATGTCCTTAACAGCTTTATGTGTAACAACCAAAACCCGAGAAATCCAAATGAGGGCAGTGTTATAAATCTCCAAAAAAAAAGCTAAATTCACCATCCTTGAGTCAATGTTGTTTCATACCAAACCTGTAGGGCAGGATAGAACTTGCTGTTCCTGTGAGTTTTCAAGGCTGCAACTCTACAGGACTAGAAAATCCCATCTGTCCCCCCCAGAGTAGCTGGTGGCTTTGACCTGCTGACCTTTCAGTTATTAGCCCAGTGTGTAACCAATATGCCACAAGGACTTCAATTTTATGGATGAGTAGTTACAAATACTGGAATGGAATGAAGACACAACAGCACAGATGAATTTCAAAGTAATTATGCTAAATGAAATGTCAGTCCCCACCCCCTGCCCTCCAAAACTGTTATGATGTCATTTATATAAAATGATATAAAATGCAGTCTCAGGTATATTGGCATGAAATTAACATGCATATATGAAAATCAATGGCTACATGGGGAAAGGAGGCAAAAAGGTAACAAAAGACAAGCACAAAAAGCGATGTGTCAGTCAACAAGGGGCAAACGCTTTGGTTTTTCTCTATTGTTGCTGTTATGTTCATTATGCCACAAAATACAGCTGCTTAGGAAAAAATAACCGTATGTGCTTATACTGATATTCAACAAGTCTCTCGTTATTTCTACATGCAAATAAACGGTTTGTCATTACAAAAGTGAATTGAATAGATAGAACATGCTTTTTTGGTAATGAAACTATTCTATATGATACTACTCTATTGAAGGATACATGGCACTATGCATCTATCAAAATCCACAGGGTTATACAAGCCAAAGAGTGAACCCTAAAATAAACTAGGGAGTTCAGTTAATAAATGGCAGTGTATCAATACTGGATCAACAGCCCTAACAAATGCATCACATGAATGCAATGTTAATAACAGGAGAGGTTCTCCAGGTAGCAAAAAATGGTTTGAACTTATTTAACTGCTGACCAAAGGTACCACGGTGGTTTAAATCAATTTAACAGTGCCTTGAAAGCAAAGCCCTGAAAATCTGCCTTCCACTAAGGTTACCCACCCATTGGTGGCATAGTCATTGTGCTGTCGGACGCTAATCACAGGTTCATTAGTTCAAAACCACCAGCTGCTCTGAGAGAAAAGAACAAGGTGTTCTACTACCATAAAGAGTTACAGTCTGAGGGCTGAGCCCCAGTGACGTAGTGGTTGTGCACAGGACTGCGGCCCACTGGGATGGAGGTTCGATGCCAGATCCACAGAGCAAAGGCTGGGCTTCCTACTCCCACCACCTGACGGCAGTGATGCCCCCCCCCCCAAAAAAAAAAAAGAGTTACAGTCTGGAAAATCACACAGAGGCAATTCTACCAGGTCCTGTAGGGTCACTGTGAGTCAGAAACAACTCAGGGGCAGTGAATTTAGTGGGTCTGAAGGAGGGGTTGAACTGCTAAATTGATTCAGGCTGGTCACAGCCCTATAGGCCAGAGCGGAGCTGTTCCACTGGGCTTCCAGGGCTACAATCTGGAAGCCAGAGTAGAACTGCCCCATTGGGTTTGCAGGGCTATAAATCTCAAGGGAAGCAGACTGAAGGGTTAGAACCCATCTTTCAGTTAGTGCCCAAGGCTTAGTCATGGTGCCACATGGGTTTCTTCCTTTAAGACGGCTGCCAAGAAAACTTTATGGAGGGGTTATGCTCTGTTACATACAAGGTCACTCACTGTACGTTGGAAGGGGCTCAGCAACAAACAAAAGCAAGAGCAGGAGCCACAGTATGACTGGGGGGCGGGGTGGGGGGAGAGATTTGGGGAATCTGCTGCTAGGAGTCAGAATCCACTCGATGGAAGTAAGTTTAGTTTTGGTTTTCTTCCTGTGCTTTCTGCACCATTTCTCTGAAATCCAAGGGTTGCTTTCAAAGTCTATTTAACAGTGAATCTTCTCCTGACGTCTGAGCAGTGGTAACTCCCAAACTTCTTGAAAGTGTGGACTTTGTCTGGAGTTTTTACTTACAAGTTTTTTTAATTTCTTTATGGTAGTTGGGAAGAGCAGCACAGGTTACCTGTTACCGCACCTAGTGCCTCATCACTCTCCATTGTTGTTAGGGAACAGGTGGTGGATTGAAAAGGGGTGGGGGGACTCTCCAAGCCTCCCCTCCAGAACAGAGGCCGGCCGCCCAAGGGGAATTTTCATGAGTTCACAGCTAACGCTATCAGCTGAAAGCCGGTTTCCCACCACACAGACTGAGTGTCTCAATTAGGTGGTCCAGCACTTCTTACCAGGCCGATGTGTGGATGTTCAAAGGAGAAAAAGCCCCTTTCCAGGAGGGTCTCTGGTCTTCTAACCTTGAACCAGATGTTAGTGCCCTTTTCTGGCCTCTCAGCACCTTCAATCGTTACTTCTACATGGTGCTTTTTACTGCCTTCACTTTACCTCAGCCCAGAATGGCATGGGCTGTGTCTGATTCGACTTTGTTCCACCCCCACCCCCACCCTAAACCCTCCAGCGACTTGGCTAAGAAACAAGCATTTATGTGATACCGCAATACAAATCCTGGGAAAGAAAAACAAAAATGGGGTCAGGGAGGTTCCGCAGCTAAGAAGGCCCCAGAGCTTCAGAGTTTTGTGATGACAATCATGACAATCTCAACACCGGTGTTGGAGGCTCGCACGCTTGGGAGCGCTTGTTTTATGCTAGACACTGCCAGGCGGGATTCCGGGGAGGTCAACTACTCTTCCAGTCAGCCTGGGAAGTACCAAGCAAAGGGGTTCAGCCAAGCATCTTAGCAAAATCCTGCCAGGTGCAACAGCAGGGTCGCTGAGGCTCGATGTGGGACTTCAGACAAAGTCTGCCCTCCTCCATGCCCCCGACTGGGCAGGCTGGGCCGCTGTCTGCGGAACTGCAGGGAGAAGAGCGGCCGGGCAACTGGGACGCGGCTATGCCCTCCGGGCCCGCCGTGGCGGCGTCCGGCCGGTTCACTGAGTGGCAACAGCTGCTTTCCAGGAAGCCCGTGGGCACCCGTCCTCCACAGTCCCGGTGCGACTCCTCGGGCCACCTTCCGCAGAAAAGGCACCGCGGGCACCCCGCTCGGGCTGCGCCGGGCACCGCGAGCACGTCGAGCACCGCGGCGCCCCCTGCGGGGCCAGGCAGGCCGGGCATGGGCGCCCCTGCCGCATCCGCCCCGGCCTCGCAGCCCGCAGCCGCACTCACCTAGAGCCGCGGGCCGAGTCGCAGCAGTCCGAGCCGCAGCCGACGGGGAGCTCTCCACTGCGGGGCCGCAAGGAGACGCTCGCTGCTCGCCGGCCTAGGATGGCGTCCAGACCTCGCCCCGCCACCGCGCAGCCAATCGGAAGAGCCCGAGGCCGGGAAGTGCCCGGAGACTCCGCCCCCGCCCCCCGCGGCCCCCGGAGAGCCGGCGGGAGGCCCCACGGAGCATGCGCAGCCGAGCCGGCGGCGCGGAAAAGGGCCGCGCGACGCTCCGCCTGCGTCTGCTTCTCCCCGCTCTCCTGGCCTGCGGCGGCCGCGGCCCAGAGCTGGACGCACGGGAAGCCGCCGCCGTGGTTGCCGGGGCGGGCTGCGCGAGCCTCGTCTTCGCGGGGCGTGCTCTCGGTTTGCGTCGGGAACTGGCACCCTGCGTCTGGCGTCGACTCGGAGCGTATCAATGGAAATCCATTGGAACCGTCTAAGAGCCTTCTCATGCAGGCTTATTTAGCATGGTGCCTCTCACAACGCAAGCCTGGAATGCACACTTTTTTTCATTACCATCAAAGATTGGCTGAAACGAGGGAGAAATATAATATTTAGTGCAAAAATCATTACTAAACACCCAAAGGCCACACTCCCTATAATCATCAAGTCTGATTCTGACCCATAGGGCAGAATAGACCGGCCCTGTGGGTTTCCCAGACTTTGCGAGGAGACAATTCCATCGTTCTCCCACAGAGTCGCTGGTGGTTTTGAACTGTCCACCTTAGGATCAGTCCAACTCATAACCCACTGCCACAATGGCTCCTCAGTAATCAATTAGCTCAACAAACGAATTTTATTGTGCACCTACCATGTGCCAGGCACTTTCTTAAGGCACCAGAGGTACAGTGACCAACCAGAAAGCATGTTCACCTGGAACGCACATTCTAACAAGGGACACACCAAGGGTAACTCTCACATAAGGAGGTAGGTGCTATGGCAAACAATAAAGTGAAGGTAAAGGGCCCCCTAGTTAGCACAGTGGAGTCTGCATCGGGCTGCTAACCACAAGGTCAATCGTTCTAGCCCACCATCTCTCTGCAGGAGAAAGATGAGGCAATCTGCTCCCTGCGCCTCTAAAGGCTTGCAGTTTTGAAAACCCACAGGCACAGTTCTTCTCTGTCCTGATGGTCGTAGATGGACGTGGGTAAAGGGGTTAATGAAGTTTTGGCTGTACTAAATATAGGGTGTCGAGGGAAGGACTCTGAGGAAGTGACATGTGAGCACAAAGAGGAAGTGGTTGGGGACCGTGGCAGTCATGGGGTAGGAGCGTCCTGGGGTGGCGGAATAGCAAGTGCCTAGGCCTCAGGTAGGAATGTGCCCGGTGGGTTCTGGCATGAGCAGCTAGGCCAGGGGGCTGCAGCAGAATGTCCAAGAGCAGTGGCTACCCATTGGAGGTGGTGGAGCACATGATGTCTTTTCCCCACACCCATTGAAAAGGCAAAGGAAGGGATTCAGGAGAAGCATCGCTAGAACCCGCTTGCAGATGAGAAGGATCACTCCGCCAGCTCGGGTCACGTGCAGAAACAGGAAGTTAGAAGCCGGTAGCAATAACCCAAGAAATAGTTAATGATGGGCTGGCCCAGGGTGATGGTGGAGAAAAATACAAGTCAAGCCTGCGGGACTTTCCTGAACTAAACACACATTTGGGAGGAAAAGAGGATAATGTGAATGGTTTGGTAAAGTGGAGTTGCTATTAGCTGAAATGGGGGGAAACACACGGAAGCGTGGGGTTGGGTTGGATAAACCCACAGGGACAGTTCTAATCTGCCCTACAGGGTCGCCAGGATTCGAATGGACTCCTCAGCAGTTGAGTTAGTTGAGTTAGTCATTCCGCGGGAGTGAGCATGAATGCAAAAGATGTGCAGACGGATTCAAAGATACAAAGCCTGAGAAAGCAGTGAGGTTGAAGAGGAACCGAGACTGCTACACTTGATGTCCAGTGAAGCGAAAAATTCCCAAAAGAGGAAATGATCAATGGGGGCAGCTGTCAATGCTGTGTGACATTGAGTGTCGTAAGAGCAGGGAAAGGAGAATTTAATTTAGCTGCCTCTCTATGTGCCATGGAGAGTTTCATCGAATCCTCACACTACCTTCACGGCCCCATCTGCCATTCAGTAATCTAAAGTCACAAAGTGATTCCTCTCTTAACCCCTCAGGTGAAGTAAAGCCAGACTGCCACCAATGAATTAAACAACAGCCAAAAAATCCGCAAATCAAGAGAGTTGTCCCCTATTTCTGCTTTAGGGCCTTGATGTCACAATGGCTGGTAACTGGCACAGTCAAATACTATAAAGAGGAATTTATACAAAAGACAACAAGTGTATGTGTGAGAGAGAGAACACTAGAATGGAGGTGGTGGTGGTGGTGGTGGTGGTGGTGGTGGTGGTGGTGGTGGTGGTGGAAGTGGTGGTGGAGATGGTAACAGCAAAGGGAACACAGTCAGGAAGTCCCTGAGGAATCCCAAAAATAGACTCTGCCTGGGCTGGAGGTGGAGCTCCATCAGACCTGGCTGGAAGATATCCACTAAATTTAGCTGGGCTCACATTCCCCACAAGGAGCCACACCGAGGCAGCCAAAGGCCCGAGCGGGAGGAGCCACATGGAATCCCCTGCCAGCACTGAGATGCTTCCCCCACCACCAAATTCACCAGGCTTTCCACCCACTGGCTGGTGACCTTCCTGAACTCTGCATCCTTGCATTTGTTTTCTCAGTCTGAAGAGGAATTTATGGATTGGTGCAGGACATTTTGGCTAACATTGCACTTACGGACTTGATCTGGGATGTTTTCTCAATATTCAATTGTTCTTGTATATAAAGCTCTTTTTTTAAAAAGTTAGCTGATAGACCTAAAAATATTTATATGCTTCCCCCCTTATTATCTTTTAGTTATTTTATTTTATTTCTAATACATATAAGATAGGCAAGATAAGCAATCCCAAGAAAAACAATGGGACCAATGATTCCTGGGGGGGTCATGCAAGAGGAAGAAAAGGGAAAGAGAGCGGGAGGCCAACAAATTCAGGGACAAGTGAACCACAAAGGGTCTAAAAACGATGGCAAAAAAGGCATGGAATGTCTGGTGGGGTTTCATCAATTCTAATGTACTGAGACGGATTACTTAGAGCTGAATGAAGAGTGAACATGGTTGTGGGGCAGGAAGAATGTAAAAGGAAATTGAAATAAGAACACAGAGGCAAAAGCTATATATACAAGCTTACATAGATTTTATAAATAGAAATATAAGCATGTACACATGTAAATATTTTAATATATAAGGCAGGGATCTTGGTCTGTGTGCATATATTTTACATGCTAAAATATTAAGGTGGCAGATGGACTTTGGACCTCTACTTAAGTCCTTCCTCAACACAAGAATACTTTGTTCTAATAATCTGGCACAGTGTGATACCTTCTCAACACAATGCTAAAGACGAAATGGGTGCATAAGCAAATATGGTGAAGAAAGCTGATGGTGTCTGACTATAAAAGATATTGTGTCTGGGGTATTAAAGGCTTGAAGTTAAACAGGAAGCCAGCCATCTAGCAGGGAAGCAACAATGTCCACATAGAAGGTGCACACCAGCCTATGATCATGAAGTGTTGAGGGTTGGCGGGATCAGGTATCAGAAGATCAAAAACAAACACTTACATCAATGTGAAGGAAAGGGGTTGGAGGCAAGACCCAAAGCCCGTCTGTCTGTAGACAATTGGACATCCCCTCACAGAAGGGTCACTATTGAGTCAGGGAGCAGTTTAGCACAAACCAAACATGCAACATTTCTCTGGCCCTTTAATGCTTCACACACACACATACACACACACACACACAATCATGACCTCAAATCCTGCTAGACCAGAGTAGTTACTTTGATACACATAAGAGTTTTCAAGACATGGAATCGAGGGCAGATAAACCCCAGAGGTACAATAACAGGAATAGTGGCACTGTGAATGCAGGGGAGGGGTGGGGACAGATCTCAATGATAGATGTGTAACACCCTCTCCCCAGGGAGCTGGATGACAGAAAAGTGAGTGAAGGGATACAGCAGAGAGGGTAAGATAGGATGCAATGATAATAGCATATAATTTATCAAGGTTTCACAAGGGTGGGATGACAGGGAGTGAGGGAAAAGGAAGCCCTGATAATACAGGCTCAATTAGATGTTTTGAAAATGATAATGGTAGACGAGAAAAAAAAAGAAAAGAATGATGGAAACACATGCACAAGTTTGCTTGATGTAATTGACTTATGGATTATTATAATATCTGTAAGAGCCCCCATTAAAATAGCTTAATTTTTTAACTACAAAAATAAAATTGAAATAAGGTGCATTTTTAATGCAAAAAAAGTCTGTGGAGAAATGGAATGAAAAAATAATACATATCTTCAATGATCTTTTGGAAGTTCCCCAGTAGGTCCCTAATTGACTTTTCCAAAATAGGTGAGCACATTCAAAGAAGGGAGAAACATTTTCAACAAATGATGCTATACATTTGGATAACCATAAGCAAAACAAGGAACTACTTCCTATAGTAATACAAAATCGACTCAAAATTGGTCAGAGACCTAAATCTTAGAGCTCAAACTAAATCTTCCAAAAAGAAAACAAAGGAGGAAGTCTTAGGAAACATGGACTTACTAAAGATCTCTTAAGTACAACTGGAAAAACATAACTCACAAATGGAAAAGAAAAAAAAAACCGAGTCAGTCTGAGTACACCATGCTGGGGGGGAAATTAAGTTTGAGCCGCGTTTCTGCCCCACAGATATAACAAAAGTCTTGGTTCTAGATCAGCTCTCTGAGAATCTTAAACAAGCAGGACCAAGAGCCTGAAGCATTTCTTTGAAGAACTGTAACAGAATCTGAAGCATCTTTGCTGGTGTAACCCTGAAGATCCAGCACAATCGGGCACTTTGGTCCAGTCAACAGTAAAAAGTCACATCACCCATGGGAGTGGGGGTGGGGTGGGGGTGGAGGCTGCCCAAAGCATTTTGCTTGTCCAGGGTCAAAAATGCTATCCTCTGCTTCCTATGAGAGTGTTTTGAGAAAGAGTCAAAGCTCTAGCAGAGAAATTCCCGGAAAACTTCACCAGAGTCCTTCTCTTCCAACCACAAAACTCCTGCCCTTTTACTCTCACCAAACAATAGCAATTTTGTAAATTTTTCTGTGGGAAATCATTCAGCATCCACCTTACAGTCCTGATGGGACTTCTCCCAACGTCTTTTGTTCACTAATCTTTAAAAATCATTAAAACCCACCTGTTTTTCCTCAGTCAATAATGTAAAAGTCATAAAGCTGACATGGTTATTCTTGGGAGTTAGAATAGTGTCGATGGTATTGGTTGGGGATTTATTCTTCAGGGATGGACCAAATGGATGGCTTTGAACTTGATGGAACTTATGTTGAGAACACACACACACACACATATATATATATATATACTATATTATAATATTTATTATATTATATAATCTCTTTTAATTCCATTTTCCACAAAGTTTTCAAACCATGTATGTATGTCAAAACTTAACAAAATCTGCACTTTCAATATGAAGCTGAATTATTATCATTTATTATGCCACAAATGTATGCCAGATGTAAACTAAAGAGCAACAACAACAAAAACTTCCTGCCAATGAGTCAATCCCAACTCCTAGCCCACCCACCCTCTAGAACAGGGAAGAACTGTCCCTGTGGGTTTCTGAGACTGTCACTCTTCTTTCTCCCATGGAGTGCAACCACTATAGTTCGTATGCAATAAATATGTTAATTATGTAATCAACTCATTAACCGTCCAACTGAGTTATCCTCGCCCTTCTGCAGATGAGCTTTGTTAAGACTGGCTGGTTGCCTTCTACTGAGCCTCAACTCAGTCACTTAGTACCCTCGTTTATGACATTACTCCCAAGCGGACTCGCTCCCACTAACAGCCACCCTACAAGACAGAGTAGAACCGCCCCTGCGGTTTCGGTTCCGAAAGCCTGGTCTTTCACCAGCAGAGCAGCTGGTGCTTTTCAACTGCCGACGACGCGGGTAGCATGCCAATGAGCAATCCATTACGCCAAGGCTCTCAGAGGAGGAAAAGCGCAAAGCAAACTCACTGTCCGGGAGTTAATTCTGACCGGTGGGCCCTATGAGGGCTAAAATCAGGCAGATAATGCCAAACCCAAGTAGTTTGATGTCAAAGCGTTTATTTACTGTCTGATCATTGTATTCCGTTCTCACTCATCCGTCTTCTGCAAGCCAAGCAGTCTGCTGGCTGTTGGTGATTCTATTTAGAGGCAGCGCAGGACAAGGCAGGGGGTGAGGAAACCTGCGCTTCGAAACAGAAAGGCAGGGTTCTCTGGGTTTAAAGTTGTCCCCACCTCCGTTGCCAATAGGTGGCAGCAGTCCTCCAGGTAGACTATCTGTTTCTACATTTGGGCCTTCCAAGAGAAGTCCATCCCTGCTACACACGGATTACGTATTGATCCGTTAAGATCTCGGTCCGTCATATGCCCCTTGCCCTATTTTCCTCCCACCCCTTTTTAATGTTGAGGAGCTCTAGCCACTCCATCTCTGGACGCTCAGTAAATTCCCGTGACTGCCCTGCTTTCTAGAGGCAGGTGATTTCTATGTGTTGTTCTGTTTCCAGGTAGAAACTCCTGTCAAAGTTCTGTTGCTACGCAGCTAAACCCGGCAGATAATCACACCATGTATCACACGCTGTGTACTCAAAATATAACCACAAAGACCATCGACGAAAAAATAGATACAAACCTAAGGACCCTAACAGAAGATAGAAAATTATAGAAGGAGGGGGAAAAGGGGGGACAAAGAGAATCACATTTATGGGGGGGTTAACAAAGAAAATCACATTTATGGGGACATTAATGAGATATTATTAGTGGTTTCATTTGTTGAGGTGCTCTATGTAACGATACAGAATGTTTCTGTTTTTCTTTTTTTGGTGGGGGGGACAAGGGGAAGGCATCACTGCCCTCTGGTGAGAATAGGTGGCCCAGTCTTGCTCCTGGAGAGCTGCTGCTGGATTTGAACCGCCAGCCCAGTGAGTCAAAGTCCCGCACACAACCACTATGCCACCGGGGCTCTGCCCAGAATGTTTCTTTAAGAACCAAAATAAATTTTAAAAATGAGAGAAAAGTTCAATTTTTTTTAGCTTAAATTTTCATAGCTTAATTTAAAAAAAAAAAAAAACTCTGCAGATCCCTACCCCTCAAATCTAAATATTGATCTCAGAGGCTAAAAACAAAGAGAGAGGAAAAAAAGTAAAGTTGACGTGGACTTGGAGTCTTTTACAACATACAAGTTCATTTCAAAAATTAAATATTTGTGTGCTGAAGAGTAAACAGTAATTATTTCCAACAGTTTTTTCTGCCTGATGACATTATGCTTGGCTTTTGTTTTAATTATTCTCAGTTTCTAGTTTAAAAAAAAACCATATTCCTGGAATAGCAGAAATATTTTTGGGGGGGAGCACAGAAATATTTATATAATTATGTGAAGCACAAAGTGACTGATCCAACTTAGTACTTAGCATTTGTCAGACATTTTTAGAACATTTTCTATGTATTGCTCATTTTCATGATAATGAGAGCATTCTGTATGCTTCATATTAAAACTTCACTTAGACTTTTACATTCTGTGTTTTAGGATTGTGTGTATATTTCATCTTTATTTTGACTAACGAGGTCATTACATAGTTGAACTTGTTTCTGAGATTTAAAAACAATTTATGTCCATCTTTACACATATGGTGTGAAATCAACCTTTTTGAAAAGGGAAATATATAACCATGAATTAAGATATTGATTGACATGGATATGATTTTTAGCCTCTTAGCTCTTCACATTTAACACAGTTTTTTTCCATTTGTAAGTTATTTTGATGTTTAAAATTTATAATTAATCCAGAAATTGGGAAAATCGTTCTTAAGGTATGACATTAGATTAGTATTTATAAGACTATATTTTCAGAAAGCACTATCAATTGTTAGGTAGAATTTTGCAGGATAAATTAAAGTGAGTGTCCTTTTTACAGAAGCCCTGGTGGCGTAGTGCTTACCAGGGGTCCTCAAACTTTTCAAACAGGGGGTCAGTTCACTGTCCCTCAGACCGCTGGAGGGCCGGACTATCATTTAAAATAAAAAACAAACTACGAAAAAATTCACTGTCGGGTAAGTCGGCTGCTAAGCAGGACAGCAGTGGCAGCAAAAACACCCTGCGGCTGGACAAATGTCCTTAGCGGGCCGCATGTGGCCCGAGGGCCATAGTTTGAGGAGCCCTGGCTTACACATTGGGCTGTGATCAGTGGGATCAGGAGCTCGGAACCACCAGGCACTCCAGGAGTACAGAGACAGGGTGTTGTACTGCTGGCAACAGTTACAGTCTCCAAAACTCACAGGGCAGTTCTCCCCTGTCTCTGGGTCACTATGGGTCAGCATCAACTCAATGACAATGAGAGGTAGAGGTCTTTTTTATTTTCACTTTCTGAAATATAAACTAAATCTGAGAAGATGCAAACACATTATTTGGAGAGATTTAATGTGGACATTGAATAAGGGAGACTGAAGAAGAACGGATGCATTTGAATTATGGTGCTGGCAAAGAATATCAAAAGTACCGTGGGCTTCCAAAAGAAGAAACAACTCTGTCTTGGAAGAGCACAGCCAGAATACTCCTTAAAGGCAAGGGTGGTGGGGTTCACCTGACAGACGTGGGACATGTTGTTGAAGGACATCAAGCTTGTGAAAGAAAGGGGCAGGGGAAAGAAAAAGGCCCTTAATGAACTGCCACACACAGAAGAAGAATGTCTCAATGGGTTCAGATAGGAAAGCAATTCCTATCTGAGGATGGTGCAGGAGCAGGCAGTCTTGCATTCTGCTATACATTGGGTCATTATGTGTCAGAACCAACTCACCAGCATTTAATAACAACAACAACAGACAGAGATAGTCACCGAGATTGGGATGTCCAATGAGATACTTTTTGTTTAAAGTATTTCATGAAATATTCTGGAGTGCGGACCACATATAGGAATAATGCGGTTTTGAATTAAAAGGAGTGTGTTTAACAGCATGGAGGTGGACATATCTGACCTCCTCTGGTTTCCTTAGTGCCGAGAGATAAGAGTCATATTTACGTCCACGCTCCATCCTTCCTTGCCTGCTCTGATACCACCCATTCCTCCCACACAGCTCCACATCTATGTTGGGTTCGATAATTCATTGCAATGGCCACACGGAATCCACAGCCAATACTCACAGCTAAGGAGGCTTATTAGGGAAGTTCATAGGTTACCACAAGTCAGGATCAGCAAACATCAAGAAGGGTACAGGGAATGGTGTCCTCTGCCAGCAGCCAAGTCTCTCTTCAGTTTGCAGCCTCTCAGTCATGTGAACCCTTGGCCTTGGTCATTGGTCAGAAAGCCAACCTACCTATCACTCTGGGTCACAGTTCCGTAGTCTCGGGCCTTCTGTCTGGACCCCGCTCCTATGGGTCTGCATGCCACAGTCTCTGACACATCTCACAGCCTCTGAGACTTCAGGTAGAGATCTTGAACATGCTCTTCTGAGGCCTTCCTCTGGGTTTCTCTCTGCTCTTGCTTCCGGGCTTCATCAACCTGATCATCAGGGAGGTGGTAATGGGAACTGACCAGTTCCTTCTGTGCCAGGTACATTCTCTTCATGGTCTCCGCTCAATCATTTGGTGGGAGTTCCTGAGATTTGGGTACATGAGCCATAGGAAGAAATGTCCCTCCTCCACAAGGAGGCGGCACCAATAGCACTAGGGTACGCATCCTGAAGACACTTCACAAGTAAAAGGAATTTATTAACTATAGAGGTAGGGTTAACAAGCTGTCACTCAGGGCTGAATATGGCCTACTGCTTCTCTTAGCAACAGTAATGGGATTAATGGCTCCTCCGGGTGTGCCAGGGGAGGTTGGGGCTGGGGCGGGGGAGCGGGAGGATGATAAGGAGCTATGAGTACACAAATGAAGAAAATGCTTTAAAACAGATGGTGGTGAGTGTTGTACAACTCTTCTTGATGTAACTGAGCTACTGAATTGTAAGAGATGTGCCACTTGTCTGAGAATTAGATGCCAGTGAAACTGTTGGGGGGGTGGGGAGAGTTGTATTGCGACATAGATTCTTTTTGCCTGCAGTGTCTACCTTTGTGCTGCAACAGCAGAATGGAGTAACAGTGCAGTCTAGTGAATTGATGTGGTTCTTGCACATGTTGTCTTTGTGACTCCTATCAAATGACTAGATGGGACTATGCAAATGTGGTACTTGTGGCACAGCAAGGGGATTGGGTAACTCACTAGCAATGTCAGGAAGGTGCATGGCCCCTTTGTGGGGATGGAACCATACAAATGAAGTGTATGGAAGCCTAACGGGGTAATTGGTTACCTAAATGAGAGTCAATTCCACAAAGAAAGAGGAAGGCCTTCAGAAAGCCATCCAGAAAGAAGAGTTGGGAGCAGAACACATCCTTTGGACACCAGGTCACTGCACTGGAAGCCCTCTAGACCCAGTAGACTGAGCCCTCTGGACCCAGCATACCGCTGGAGAGGTGGTGAAAAATTACAGAGAGAAGTAGCAGCAGAAAATGAGTGCAAGCAGGAGCAGCAGTGGTCTGGCAAGAGGTGGCACAGTCAGCTTTCCAACCCAAGGGACAGAGAACTGAGTACTCGAGGGCATCATGTGGCTCTTGGTGTAGCTCGGGGTGCCAACCTATGGAACTACAGTTGAGTGCCTTGGGATGAGGCTAGAGGGTTAGGTGCCCCCAGGTACTCATCGCCAGAAGAAAAGAGCTTTGTAACACTTGCTCAAGCAGGCGGCCACCCGACTATGAGGGTCGTCCCTGAGAAACCAGACAACCCAGTGAGGATCACGATCACCCCAGTTTTGCTGCCTGCTCGACCACGTGGTAACCTGCTGCGTGACTAGCCTGGTAAGTCCTTAAGTCGTTGTCTGACATAATGGGTCAGGAATTAAGTCGGCATCAAATTTTTGTAGGACAGATGCATGATGCGCTTCGGACGCGGGCAGTAAAGGTCAAAGCTACGGATTTGTTTAAGTTTTTTTATTTTATTAAGGAAACTTGTCCCTGGTTTCCACTGGAAGGTACTATTTGTACTCGCACTTGGAATCATGTAGGCGATTGTTTAAATGATTATTACAATCATTACAAGGTCTTTGGTCCCGATCATGTCCCCGTAACCGCTTACTCTTATTATAACCTCATTCGAGATATCATTAGTGCTAGATCACATGACCCCAGTGTTCATAAAACCCTTTCCCAGACTGAAGACATTCTTAAAGCAGCTTCCAACCCCGAGTTTAGATCCTCTTTACAATTCATTCCCCTAGACAAAGAGGAGGACATAACTCCGCCTACCACCTCTCACACTTTTCCCGCCACCAGGCAGCCCACCCCCAGCCCTAATCCTCCAGATCCTGATCCATCTGAAGTAGATTGGGATGACTTGGATGAAGAGGCCACTGAATACCGTAACCCTGACTGACCGCCCTCGACCTCAAGATCCCCCCCTTGCATTTCCCCTTTACAGCCTACTGCTCCTTTGATACCTTCCAGTCAGGCTTGTACTAAAACACATGTCTCTTCTCCGTCAACGTTTAAAACAAAAGCTCAGTTGTCCAAGTTGTTTCAGCGCTCTTGCAAGAAATTAATTTTTCCAGTAGTTGAAATCAAAGCCGATGATGACAATAGTGATGAGGATGCAGAACCCATAAGAAAACATGAGACCTTTAAATTTTTGTTATTGAAAGAACTCAAACAGGCAGTCTCCACTTATGGACCCAATACACCATTTACTATGAGTCTTGTAGAAGCTCTTTGTGATAAATGGCTTACCCTGGGGGATTGGAATACATTGGCAAAGTCCATCCTTTTAGGCAGAGATTATTTACTATGGAATGTTAATTAGGAAAGTCTAATCTTAATTTAAAGAGTTTTCAGGTGGTTAATGGAATTATTAATCAGGATTATAATGATGAAATTAAGACAGTGATAGAGTCTGGTATATCATGGTTTGTAAAGGAATATTGCTTAAGTCAATTTTTGTTGCCTCGTATTTCTAGAATAGATGTTTTTACTTGTCAGAAAACAATACCTATGTTTGACTATCCTATATTAAATCAAAGGGTCTTTAGCAGTGTGGTAGTGGGGAAACAAGAGCGCCCCCACATGGATTTAGAAAATGAAGGGAATGTATTTAAAGTTACTCGCTCAGGACATTCAGGAGGGACTAAAAAATCCCTACTGATTTTTGCTAATTCCAGCATGGAGGAAATGAGAGAAGCAGCCTATTGCAGGCTAAGGCAAGGTTGTACTATCTTACAGTATGGAAAGCCTGAAGGGCAATACAGCTTAATCAAACCTGTAACTTTATTGGTAAGATTAGAGAAAGAATGTCTGTTTGGTAAGTTACTTCTACAGTTAAATAAGTTTGTTAACAGTTTGTGCAGAATTTTAAATCATTCAAAGTTTGGTAAAGAGCAATTGGTTAGCTCTCCCACTTCTCTGAGAGCTGACAGCCAAAATCTACATAACAATACCCAGGCTCCCCCAGCAGCCACTCATCAGCACGGCCATGCCCTCCGTGCCAGCAGCAGGTATGACACTCAAGGCAGCAGATAAGACCCCTTTTAGTCCGCCCCATATGCGGGCCAGGAAGGTTTACTCGGGGCAGGTGGGCAGGTGAGACCACCCGCGGAAACTCTGGTTGGTATTTTCCCTTTAAGGCAAACTGTTCCCCCTCCTGTCTCTTTAAAGTGCTATGAGTAACCTTGATGCAGAGCAACAGTATTTACTCCCAATAGAATCTTTAGCCGTTTGCTAACAGTTAATACAATTTTCATTTCAGTGAATGTTTAAGTCTAGAAAGTCAGAGTAAGTTGCAGAAGGTCAGAGTTAGGGCACAGTAAGAATGTCTGGCTGTGCCAGAATGTGAAAGAAATCTAAAAGCTTAAGTTGTTTGAAGGAAAAAGTGAATGTGGTCATAGTATAGTGTGAGATGTGTGAGAGGAAGAAAAAGTGAATGTGTTCATAGTAAGAAAGAGTCATAGTAAGAAAGATTACAGTGTGAAACATGTGAAGGACATCAAATTAATAATTTGTGTGTAACGTTTCACACCCACCAGCCCACCTGGGATGATTGCCAACAGCTTTTACAGGTTCTGTTTACTGCAAAAGAACGGGAAAGAATCCAGAGAAAAGCCCAAAAAGCACTTCTCAGATCTGATGAGCAAACTGTGGCAGCCCCTCAGATACAGGAGGCATTGATTGCACTCCGGCAAGTAGAAGATGCCTTTGCGGCCCAATTTGTCACTAGTATAGATTACAATCAGCCTTTAGCATTTATAATTTTTAATACAACAAGTGACACTACTGGCCTCTTTTGGCAAGGCAGCCCAATTATGTGGATCCATTTGCCCTCTTCCCCAAAAAAGGTCTTGCTTCCCTATTATGATGCTATAGCGGATTTAATCATTATGGGAAGAGAAGATGGCTGCCGATATTTTGGTATAGATCCTTCAAATATCATACAACCCTATTCCAAGTCCCAGATCAATCGGTTATTGCAGAACACGAAGACATGGTCAGTAGCTTGCGCCTCTTATGCAGGTACATTGGATAATCACTATCCACCAAATAAATTAATTCAGTTTTGCAAATTACATGCCTCTGTTTTCCCCAAAGTTACTAGTAAAGAACCTTTGGATGATGCTTTACTAGTGTTCACGGATGGGTTATCCACAGGAGTTGCTGCCTATTCCTTTGCTAACCAAGTAATTAAATTTAAAACAAATTTTGCCTCTGCTCAGTCGGTAGAGTTACAAGCTATGCTTGCAGTCTTATCAGCCTTTCCCAGTCAAGCGCTTAACATTTATACAGACAGTGCTTATTTAGCTCATTCAATACCTCTTTTAGAAACCGTAGCGCAGATCAAACATGTGTCAGAAACAGCTAAATTATTTTTGCACTGCCAACAACTCATTCATAGAAGAACTGCTCCTTTTTTCTTAGGACATATTAGGGCTCATTCGGGCCTACCGGGGCCTCTGGCTCGAGGTAATGAGATCGCTGATGCAGCTACAAGAATGGTGGCCGTGGTTATGACCGGCAATTTACAACAGGCCCAAACCGCTCATGCCTTGCATCATTTGAATGCCCAGTCCCTAAGACTGATGTTTAAAATAACAGAGAGCAAGTCAGACAGATTGTTAAGAAGTGTACTTCTTGTGTGACATTTTTACCAGTCCCCCATTTGGGAATTAACCCTAAGGGACTAGTACCTAACTCAATCTGGCAAATGGATGTCACCCACTGTGCAGAATTTGGGGATCTCAAATATATTCATGTATGCATAGATACCTATAGTGGGTTCATTCTCACTACCCTCCAAACAGGAGAGGCAACCAAGCATGTTGTCCCATCTGTTGCATTGTTATTCTATTTTGGAAGTCTCCAAACAAATAAAGACAGACAATGGCCCTGGTTATGCTGCAAAAGCCTTTAAAATTTTTTGTAATCAATTACAGATCAAAAACATTACAGGAATCCCTTACAACCCCCAGGGACAAGGTATAGTTGAAAGAGCCCATTTATCCTTGAAAACTACTATTGAAAAAATAAAAAAAGGGGAATGGTACCCCACTAAAGGTACCCCCAGAAGCATTCTTAACCACATTATTTTTATAAGAAATTTTTTAACATTGGATGATCACGGGAAATCTGCTGCAGATCATTTTTGGCATCCTGAATCTCAAAAGCAATTTGCCATGGTAAAATGGAGAGACCCACTGGACAATTCATGGCATGGCCCAGACCCAGTGTTAATCTGGGGAAGGGGCTCAGTCTGCATTTACTCTCAAGAATATGACGCAGCCAGATGGCTGCCAGAATGACTGGTGAACTCCCTGAGAATATGTTCTTTTCCCCTTTACAGAAATGTATCCTGAAAAAATGTTCCTGTGGATTGCTATCCTGCATTGCCTTGTGACCAAGATCTACACTGGGCTTGATGACCCAAAAAAGGCTCAAGCCCTACTACAAAAGTATAGTAAACCTTGTACGTGCACAGGAGGGTATGCTACATCTCCCCGCACCCCCCCCCCCACACACACACACAAGACCATTGCAAACCACAGATTGCAGTTCCCATATGGCTTACTTGACCAGTGGATCCAAATGGCAGTGTGTCGCTAAACCAAAAGCCATTCCGTCCACTGATGGGCACCCCGGACCTTGTCCTTGCATGACATTTTATGGGGCTATGCATAGCACCTGCTATTCTTCTTACCAGCAATGTACAGCAGGTAATAAGACATACTTTACTGCCACCTTGTCAAGAAATCGTCTCGGGTCTACTGGGGATGATTGGAGTGTTGTCCCTGAGGTCCTTGGACACACGAACAAAGTGATGCAAGCCTCTTGTCTAGGGGAAGTAGGAAAGCCTGTGTGTTGGGACACTAGCCCCCCTGTGCACGTTTCAGACGGGGGAGGTCCTCAAGACAAAGTCCGAGAGATTGTTGTACAAAAAAGAGTCAAAGAATTGCATGCCATGCTGTTCCCTTAAATTCAATATCACCCTCTGGCTTTGCCTAAGGTGAGAGGCAGCATGGAACTTGACGCTCAGACTTTTAACATTCTTGAAACCACATATCACCTGCTTAATATTTCTAATTCTGGTCTGGCTCAAGAGTGCTGGCTTTGTATGCAGCAAGAATACCCCATCCCTCTTGCATTACCTAGCCCTTTTACTAACTATTCTGAAGGTAGTTCTTGTGACTTAACTTCTCCTTTTACAGTCCAACCTTTGGAGTTTATGAATGTGGCTTGCTTATATTCCCCCTCCCTTAACAATACTTGTGAGATTGATGTGGGATGGGGAGGGTTTGTTTCTTGTTCTAGTGTTATTAATGTTACGGGCCCCTTATGTGCCCTTAATAGTTCAGTTTTTGTTTGTGGCAACAATAGGGCTTTTACCCAGTTACCCAGCAACTGGACAGGGTTAAGTGTGCTAGCCTCTCTCCTTCCAGACATAGATATTATTCCTGGAAACGAGCCTGTCCCTATCCCTGCTATTGATCACAAGGCAGGAAGAGCTCAAAGAGCAGTGCAACTAGTTCCCCTATTTGTAGGATTAGGGATCAGTACTGCAGTGGCCTCTGGAACTGCAGGTTTGGGTGTCTCCCTTACTCAGTATACAAAATTATCTAGGCAGTTAATTTCAGATGTGCAGGCCTTGTCAGGCACTATACAAGATTTGCAAGATCAGGTAGATTCTTTAGCAGAAGTCGTATTACAAAATAGAAGAGGTTTAGATTTACTTGCTGCAGAGCAGGGAGGTATTTGCTTGACTTTACAGGAAAGATGCTGTTTTTATGCCAACAAATCCAGAATTGTAAAAGACAAAATCAAGCGGCTGCAAGAAGACTTGGAGAAGAGAAGAAAGTAGTTGATCACCAATCCACTGTGGACTGGGCTCAATGGACTGTTGCCTTACCTCTTGCCACTTTTGGGCCCCTCGTTTGTTTATTGCTTTTGCTTTCATATTCAACAAGCTCATGGCATTTATTAGCAACAGACTGAGACCATTCAAGCAAGGCCCCTGCAAATTCATTATCATCACTTGGAAATGAGCGATCTTGAACAGGGTGGCACACTCGACTATGATGTGATAAGACCCTCCGCCTCCGTGAGCTGAACTTGACAGCCAATGACGGGTAAGATGAGGAACACTCTTTACCAACCTAAGACAGGCCATGGTCACATTAGAAGGCCGTTGACCGATGATGGGTAAGGATTGAGTGTGTGTCCTGACAACCTAAGTAAGACAGGCGGAGTTCCCGGGAGGATATCATTTGAAAAAATAAAAAAGGGGGACCTGTCCGGGGCCAACAGGCCCGGCCATAACTTTGCCTGTCTGGAGCCATTAAGGCCTGGCCATTGTCACAATCTTTATTGCCTGAGCAATAAATTTTCTGTAAATTTTCACTCTGCCGCCACAGGCGCAATTTGTTCTGATTAGGTGGTGTGTGCATTGCGAACTGGCTGTAAATACCAAGGACTTTTAGGTTTATCTAGGACCCTGCAGGGCATGCTGACACTGACTTAGTCAGCAGTAATAGATTAAGAGATATCTCCTTAACCTGTGTAATCCCCCTCCCACTACACCCTATATAACTTGAGCCTTTTCTTTGAATAAACGAGACTTGATCAGATTCCTGTCTTGTCTCCATTCTCTGCGTCCCCTGCCCATCTTTGTTTCCAGGCCTCAGAACCGGGACACCACATTGAGTGACCTGCAGGCCGGGTCACCAAAGACCAGTGCAAGGCCTACCTGATGCATAGTAAATCAAACTGTATTCTGCAGAAAGAGTTATCTCAAGGAAATTGTTCATGTGGTTATAGAGGTTGGCAAGTCCCAAGTCTGCAGCTCAAGTCTAAAGAACCAGAAGTCACATGATGATGAATCAGATACAGGATCCAGATCCAGAAGAAAGCCAGAGAGCTTTGCCAGAACAACTATATATGCATATATTAGATGCAGACCAGAACTCCCTTTCAATGAGATAACTGCTCACAGCATATCTCATTGTGGAGGTAATTGCTTTCTATCAAATCTCATCAAGAGAGTTGACTATATCATTGCATAACTACCAAACTACATCTTAATTACCAAACCAGGAGAGTGGACAAAGTCGTGTGGACACACTCTTAACCACTATACACCATTACCATGAGTAGCGGCTATGAGCTGTGTGTGGTCATTGCAATGAATTATCAACTGCATCAAAGAAGTAGAGAGTAATAGACAAGAGAGGTCTCCTGTCAGAATTTGTAAAAAAAATAATTAGAGAGAGGACACAGCCATGGTAGGTTGTGTAATATTGCTGTATTGCTTGCAAACACAAAAAGCACTTATTATCTGGTGCTTAACAGAAAAAGTTTACACCTCCTACAAATTTCCATTTCCTCTGAGACACCATCTAAATAACTACAGCAAGGGTCCAAAAGAGAGCAAAGAATCATCCTAGTCTGACTGAACCAGAACATTTGCGCTCTGGTTTCTGTGTACGCTTCTGACACTGACAGAGAAAACCCACCATGTAATGTTGCACTGAGAATGGAATATTGATACTTGGAGATCACCCTGTCGACCATCTGAGGCTAAGCAGACAGTGGCCGCCTGGGAAAGAATCGGGAAGCCCTTTGTGCAGGCCCTTCCTACAAGGGACACCTTCACATCTCTGCTCCACTCAGTCCTGAATATCAACTCATGAGTTAAAAATAAAGGGCTCAGCATTGACTGGATGAGAAACCAGTGCAGAGCTTTTCCTCACAGAATCTAGATCAGAAAATGTTTGTTCCTGAAAACTGCTTTTTGACTGATCTCTGTCTCTTAGCCTTGAACCTTGCAATCACCGACACAGGAAATATTCTTACTTATTGTTAGTGGCAGGGAAATCCAAAGAAAGAAAGGCATTTCCATGATCCTTGGGCAGTGACCCGAGACTTGGGAATAAAGACAGGGACCAGGGCTCCTACTAGCACTTTGTATTTCCATGCATGATGAGAAGAAGGTGATCTTGGTCAAGATAATGTTCTTGGAGTGTATTTCCTCCTAGAACAAAAAAAAGAAAGATGCAAAAGAGCGCAATGTGAGGAGTTACTGCTATTATTCAAAGGGAACTGCTGGTGTTGTGACCTCCCATGACAGAAGCCTAGAAATCAAAAATGCATTTCATTCTTCAACCCATTTTTTTAAGATGAAAAGGCATTCAATCTTGGAATGTATGGTCCAGTTATTACATAACACTGAATGACATAAGCAAAATGATGCTGAATGGAAACTATGAATAGAAACTATGGAAGCTTTGTAATATGGCAACTGAAACTGCTTCCCAGAACTTCTGCTCTGAATGTTTCCAGTAGAGTAGCAATGAAACACATTTTTGTGTGAAGTTGGAAGTGAAAAAGTAACCTTCCTCTTCCCCCCTACATTCAACCCCCTCCTTCCCACCACCCCCCACATGCTCCCCACTCCACACACACACACAGAAACACCAAGACTTGGAAGGTCAGAGCAAGCTATTTGGTGGTCCAGGCTCACTGTGGGTTACCGACTGTTTCAATTCCATAATCCTGCTAGCCTGCCACTCCTCCACCTCTGGATTCTTCTTACCTTCTCTGAATCTTAGGCAGGGTATGTGTTTAGTTCCTTGACAGTGGGCACCAGCTTCTCCTGCAGGAGATATAACCACATCAACAAGATTGAACATGATGAGAGGTGAATTGGGTTCCAGTTATCTGGGGGAATGGAGTTAGTGCTCGTGGGTTCAAGCTCACCGTCCCTTCACTTTTGTCTTACCTGGCTGACTCCATCATCAGACACTAGACAAGAGACTAGTAGGCATGGTTTAACTAACTCCCACAATTGGATAAGGTAAGTTCCTATAACGAATATACAGAGAAGGGTAGTACAAAGAATATTGCTGAGAGTCCCCAAAGGATTAAGTCCCCATTGAATTTCCTTGGACCATTGAACAGGGATGTCGATAACTTTGCCTTTGACCAGAGTGCATCAGAAAGTGAATTAATACAGATATAGTTAGGTTGGATTTTCACATCTTATCACTTGTTTTCCCTTTTGACACACGTTTAATGTATTATAGGTTTCATTGTTTTCTGCTTTCTTTTGGATTGAAGTTTGTCTGTGTTTTCTTTTGTTATTGGTGAGGAGGTGTTGGTATGACTTTCTTTATATGAAATCCAGGATAGGTAATTCTATAGAGACAAAAATGGAATGATAGTTTCTTAGGATTATGACAGGGGAGGTTGGAGGGAAATGTGGAGCTAATAACAATGAATACAAAAATGAAGAAAATGTTGTAGAATTCATTGTGGTAATGATTGCACAACTCTTTCAAATATATCCAAACCATTAATTGTATATGGTACATGAATTACATGTCACTAAAACTGTTTCTTAAAGTAGTACTAAAAAGTAAAATTCTTGTTAAACAAAAATATTAAAATATGAAGCTATTGTTTCTCTGTAAGTCTACACACTTCTGAAGGCAGTATTTCTATCATTTTGCTCTTCCTCCAAAGAATTCTGCATTTATACCATGACATAAGAAGCTCTGGAGGCATACTGGTTATTTGCTGAGCTTAACTAAATGCAAGGTTCACAGATAGAAGCCCTCATCCCCTCTGCAGGGAAGACTCAGCTTGCCACTTCCAGAACAGCGACAGCCTCAAGAAGTGACAGGGACGGCGCTACTCTGCCCTATTGGGTCACTATGAGTCGACATCAGCTCAACGGCAGGCAGTTTTGGAGACCACGTCAAAATGGCAGTTTGGGCATTCTCAAGGGGTTCAAATTCTGTTTCTTAGAAATGTGCTTTCAGTTTTGAAAACAAAAAGAAGTCTGAAGAGCAAGGTCAGGGCTTGAGAGCAGATAAGCAAGATTTTTCAATAAAATTCTCTTAGGAGTGCCCTGGCTACCCTCAAAGAATGTGCATTGTCATGATGGAAAAGTATTTCTTCGTGCAAATTTCCTGGCTTTTTTCTCACCAATGCAATTTTCAGTTTTCATCAAACTTCTTCTTAATGAGTCCCCATAATCATCCTGTGCCCTTTAAAAAATCTATCAAGATACCCCTTTGGGATCCAAAAAAAATAGTCAACATAATTTTCTGAACTGATTTATCTGCTTTGAATGTAACTGGCCCAGTAGATATTCTTGAAAGACACTGTTGGTTTTGGTTGTTATTTTTGGTTGTTTGCTGGCTTACTTGTTTTCCAATCGTTTTATTGACATATAATTAACATATCATACAATTCAATAGTTCAATAGCATCAAGAAGACAATCATCACCAAAATCTGGACATTTTCTTCTATCTTGTACTCATCATTATTAGTTCCCTATTTCCTCCCCAACTTCCCCTGCCACACCCCTTTTTGGGGTTATTTATCTCTATAGATTTACCTATCCTAGATTTCATATACAGAAAAACACTTTTTAAAACCCTAACAAGAATAACAAAGTAAAACAGATTAAAAGATCAATCAAAAAGAAAGCATATTAAAAACGAGATAAAATTTAAGTGAATCATGAGGAAGATCAAATGATAGGGTGCTAAATTTTAACCTAATTGAATCAACCACAATTGAATTTTCAATGCATTCTGCCTGTTTTTTGGCTGCCCTAATGAGACTAAGATAAAGCTGTCTTCTCCCATAAATATTTACTGCCTCAGAAGCCATAAAAGACATTGCTATGGATTTAAACAAATGGGTGACAGTGGGTTTGGTTTTTTTTGGTTTGAAAGAGACTTAGATGTATCACTGAAAAGAACTTGACTGCAGCTATCCATTGATCACAGAACCAGATTGTAACATGGTTTATCTGGATTAAACCTGTATGAAATGAAACCTAATGGCAATACTTTATTTCAGTTACATTCAAATATGCTTAATACTCGTAACAAACCATGGATAACATTGCAATGAATGATAAGAATTCCAGTGGAACCAACATAAAGACCAAAGTAACAGACAGAGCAAAGGGATACACAAACCAAATCAAACTCAATGGCATGAAGTCTATGTCAAATCAATCATACATAGCTTAAAATTGGAAAATTCTACATCAGGGCCATGTCCTTTCACCATTCTTATTCAGTTTGTATGCCAGGAAAATAATCTGAGAAGCTTGATTATATGAAGAAGACCGCAGCATACAGATGGGAAGAAGGCATATTAACATACAAATATTCAGAGGACACAACTTTGCTTAATGAAAGTGAAGACTTGAAGGACTTGCTGATAAAGATAAAAGAAAATAGCCTTCACCACAGAATCGACTCCAATGTAATGAAAACTAAAATCCTCACATCTGGACCAATAAGCAACATCATGATAAAGGGACCAAAGACTGAAGTTGTCAAAGATTTCATTGGATTTGGATCCACAATTAGCATCCAAGAAAGCAGCATTCAAGGTAACAAATGTGGTGTGGAACCGTCAGTCAAGACATCAGATCACATTGGGCAAATCTGCTGAAAAATACCTCTTTTAAATGTTAAAAAGCAAAAATGTCACTTTAAGGAGTATTAATGTGCCTGCCCCACACCCAGGTATATTCAATTGTCTCATATGCATATGAAATCTAGACATTGAATAAGGAAGACCAAAGAACATGTGATGCCTTTGAATTATGGCACTGACAAAGAATATTGACTATATCATGGACTGCTACAAAAAAACTGAAAGAAAAAATATCTATTGGAGGAAGCATTGCCAGAATGCTCCTTAGCAGCCTGGAGGGCGAGGCTCGTGTACTTTGGATATGTTACTCGTCCTTGGAGAAGGGTACCTAGAGGATCCGGGAAGGAGGAAGGTCCTCCAGGAAGATGGATGAACACAGAAGTTGCGAGAATGGCTCCAAGAGAGGAATAAGCCTGAGGATGGTGCGGCAGAACCAGGTATGACTTCATGCCCTTGGACATAGGGTCTCTGTGAGTACCAACTGACTATGACACCAAACACTCGATGGACACACACACACACACACACACACACACACACCTTTATAGGTTCTACTTTCACTGAGCGGTGACTCATTCAGAATTAGCAACACATAGTGAAACTAGGACTTCAAAGATTCGTGGTGTGGCTTTTTAATTTTTTTCTATTAATTCTGCTTACATCACTTTGCAAAGGTGACTAACTGTTTCTTTTACTCTTATCTCAAGTCTTAGTCTAGGCAACTGATCGTGATCCCCTTTCACTCCAGTTTACCTCCACAACAACAACCCATCGAGACTAATTGATTTCTGACCCACAGTGACCTTATCTGAGAGTTTCTAAGGCTCTGTCAGCAAAGAAAGTTCCCTCTTTCTCACACAGAGCAGCCAGTGGGTTCAAAGTGCTGGTCTTGGAGTTAGCAGACCCACCGCTGACCCTGCCATGCCACAGCTGTCCATCCAATGGACAGCATCTACCGGATGCTTCATAAATTGCTCTGCAATTGTACTGTATTAAGATTTTGTACAAAGTCATTTCTCTCTGTATTATCCTTGCCCTTCAAAGGCATCACTTTTAGGACAGAAATGCCAGCTCAAGCCACACCCTTGGTTACACTCCATTGAATAATTTCATAGAGGAAACTGTAAAGACAGTGGACAAGACCAGACTATGTAGGGTAAAGTGAACGAGCACTGAAGCAAAAATCCACCACTTGCAAGGGTAATCATAGACAAGCTATTTAATTCAATTTTGTCTGTTTCTTCATCTCTGAAATGGTAATAATTGCAATATGTATAATAAAGCTATTTCAGAAAAAAAATTAAATAAAATAATTAAACTTTTTCAGAGATTAAACACAACAATATAAATAGAATACCTGAAACAGTTTCTAGCACAAAGTTAGGCACTAATAATGTTAGCAATCCTTTTTTTGGGTACTGTTCTCAGAAACTTGGATGCAGAGAACAGTTGCACAGTGATTAAAGTTATAAAATGTTAATAGGATAATTAGTAAATGAATAGAATTGAATGGACAAATAGACAAACTAGATATTCTGAGAACAGTGTCCTCACATTTCCCCTCAGGGTACAAATATTCAAATTATTTTAAATAGAAGAAATTATTTAAAACCACCTCTGCTGTATCAGGGCCACCATAAATGGATCCTGATAGAATGGAAGAAAAATGTGGAACAGAACCTCAAATTCATTTAAAAAAATTCTCAACTTCCTCAATCTGGTTGAGATTGAACTCCCAGAGTCCTACTGCCATGAGCTAGAGACCTGTTAAACCTTGACCAGAAACTCTCTCCTGAAGCTACCTTTTAGGTAAATAACAGACTGAGTCACAGAGTTAACTACATTCCATGTGAGAACTAAAGCTCCTATTTTAAAATATCACCTATTTGAAACCAACAGGTTGACAATTACTTTAAGACAAAGAAAAGGTAAGGGACAGAGAAATGAATGACAGAGATGTGACAACCAGAATGTAAATAATGAACCTGTTCAGGCATTGTGAAGAATGTATCTTGTATCCCTGAACATTTGGTATAAAAATTGTTGAATAGGAACATAAATTGCTGTGTAAACCTCCACCAAAGGAGCTCACTCAAAAGCACCGCAATGTAGTCGATTCTGAATCATAGCAGCGTTATAGGACAGCATAGGCCTGCCTCTGTCAATATCCTAGATTGTAACTCTACGAGAGAGCCTCATCTTTCTCCATGTGCCCATGATTCCTCACTGAAAACACACTGTTATCTAAAAAATAAAATCTGTCAGTCATGATTCCGTTTAGGGATGTGACTTGGAGGATGCAGATCCTTCAGTTGGTCGGTCATTCTTCCAAGAAAGCAAAACACAGCTTGCCTTTTCAACTCCCCAAGTAGCTTACTCTCTGGCAATTTTTACACAAATAACTTCCCTTTCCTCCTCCTCCTTGCTCCTCTCCTTTTCATCAGTCTCCCCATCCTGGATCAAAGTGCATTCCTGACTTGGACAGGGCCTTGTAAAACCACAGGAGGATGGATCATAGAATGAAAAAGAAGAAATCGCATGGAACTGGTTTACAGAGTAAAGTTTCTTTCCCTTGGGAAATTAACAAGGGCAGTTTCACTTTCTCGTAAAATTTACGACAAGCAAATAAGGTCATGGCTGGAGTAACTCCAAAGGCTAACATACAAAACCTAAAGGGCTGGCATTTATGACTTTGTACCCAGCAGGTCTGCAACAAGGCTAGCGAGGTAAATGTCCAGGCGGTAATATGTCAGGGAGATGTGGGAGATGGTGCAGATCATGGCCAGGTAATAATATGACCGACATTTCTAAGAAGCTTGCTATCTGCCAGGCACTCTGCTTGGAGCTTTCAGATTCATTTCATGTAATCATTCTACAAACACAGGCAGGAGGAAGCAGAAGCACAAAGAGGTTAAGTATCTTTCCCAAGGCCACATAGTGAGTTATCAGAGCCAGAAGGTCTATTCTGAATATATTATTATATGTGCTTAAAATATTGACCCCCAAAAATAGTATTATAAAGACAAATTCCAAATAGTTCTTTGTGTTTGGAAAAGCAAGAAATTTCATAAAATATAATTGAATCAAATGTGAAGTCTTGATCTTAATCTTTAAATAGTAATAATAGCATACAGAATAGAAATATATCGTGTTTAGAGAATATTATAAAACCACTACTTCTATCAAGTCCATTCCAGCTCATAGAGACCCTATAATAAGAGAGAGTGTAACCGCTCCTTATGGGCTTCCGAGCATGTAAGTCTTCACAGAGTCAGTCAGGCTCTTCTTTCTTCCAGGGAGAGGCTGGTCACCTTGAACCACTGGCCCTGGGGTTAGCAGCCCAACACGTAACCCACTGCACCATGGGGCTCCCATAATACTACATAGAATCCTCCTCATATACAGCACAGTATTCCATTAAGTATAATACTGTTGAGTGTTATGTGATATATGAGAGATCTTCAGGGCAAAATTCCATTATCTTTTCATTCTCTTTCTCCTTAAACATTTTTAAATTCCTACATTTTATATAGAAAATGTGTGTGCCCCCCCCCCCCTTCCAGGCATGAAACAGCTCTGGCCACAATCTAAGCATCAAGCTACGATGAACAAAGGACAGCTAGTCTGCTCCAACCCTGACTGATACAAGAGCACCCCACCAATCAGGTGTCTCTTTGCCCATAGCCAAGGGTTGCCAATATATTTTTATGTTATGTGACAGGTTTATTGTGCCAACTAGGCCAATAGAAATATGTAGGCAGATTTTAGTCAGGTCATACCGCAGCTTGACTAGAGGGTAAAGTGATATATGACTTTCTAAGACCAGCCCCCTTCTCTCTTCCTTCCTGGTCATGAGACCTGCCTGCTGTTGCGTGAGTCAGTTCTTTGCCTAAAATATGTGCTGCACTACCTGTGGGCCAAGTCAACCCATGGATCCTGTTGCTAGAGCTTGAAGCTCCTTGGAGGCTCCACGCTGCTGACGCGTACCTCACTTGAGCAGAGGTTGGTGGAACCAGTTGCTGTGCAACATGAATTCCTCAAATCTGAGATCACATGGGGACCTGTTTAACTAAGCTCTGGTCCTACTGATTGTTGCTGGCCCACCCTATCTGCTGCTCACAGGCAGACTCTATTTTACCTAAGGAAAAACTCCTACTGCCTACTTCCTTGACCTGGGACTGGCAGCCTTCACGAGTTTATTGACTTTCAGTGTATTAACTGTCCCAGGAAAGTGAGTTGAATTGAGTCCTCTGTAGGGCTGGGTGGACTTCTCCTTATATAAACCTGTAAGCGTACTGATTTTGTTTCTCTAGAGAACCTTGCCCAAAACACTATAAGAAGTCCTTGAATAGTGCAAAAAGTTAAGTGCTCAGCTATTAACTAAAAGATTGGCAGTTCCAGCCCACCCAGAGGCACCTCAAAAAACAGATCTGCTTCTGCCTTGAAAACCTTATGAGAATTCTACTGTGCTCATAAGGTAAAGTGACCAGATTTTCAGCAGGACACCATTGACCAGGGGTTGGGGGTTCTTGATTAAAAATTTGGTCTTTATGGAGCAACAAAAATGTACATAGAGCACATAAATGCTATTGTAATGTATTTATTTTAATTTTACAACGCCACAGGATGTTGTTAAATTGTTAAAAAGCAGGGCATCTGGTCACTTAGTCATAAGGGGTAGTAATGTAAACTTTTATTTGACAGTTGATATAAAGTGTATACTGCTAGAAGGCAAAAGGCACTTACAGAGGTTTAAATATAGGTATGTCCATGCATAGATAACAACTATCTATTATAAGGTGGGAATAAATTTAAGAACATATCTATAGGCCAAATATTAGGGTAGCAAGTTGACCTTGGGCCCTCATCCTGGTGCTCCCTCCATGCAAGAACACATTGTTCTATGAATCTGACATTCCTTGAGGCTCACTGGCCCAACGCGATCACTGAAGTATAAAATGGGTACAGAAACAAATGTGGTGAAGAAAGCTGATGGTGCCCAGCCATCAAAGGCTATATCAGGTGTCTTAAAAGCCTGAAGATAAACATTAGACCATTTACCTGAAAAGAGACCCCAGCCACACAGAAGAAGCACAACAGCCAGTGTGGTCAGATGGTGATGAAAGTGGTGAAAGGTCTAGGCAATAGCCATCAAATGGGGAGGCGGGAGAGGAACAAAACAAACATATATCACTGTGCACACACCCCCAAGGTACCCATTGAGAACATGTAGGAGCATGAGCAAGGGTGGTGAAGAAAGAAGATGGGTCCAGCTATCAAAAGATACAGTATCTGGGGTCTTAAAGGCTTGAGCATAAACAAGCAGCCATCTAGCTCAGAAGCAACAAAACCCACCATAAAAAAAGATCACTTGCCTATGCAATCATGAGGTCCTGAAACAATCAGGTATCAAAAAATAAAAATCAAAATCAATGGACCAATTGACTCCTGATATCGCTTAAGACAAATGGATACAGAAGCAAACAGAGTAGAAGAAACTATGGTGCCTAGCTAGCAAATGATTGAATGCCTGGAGTCTCAAAGACTTGAAGATAATCGTGTCGCCATTCAGTGCAGAAACAGCAAAGTCCACATGGAAGAAGCACACCAGCATGCGTGATCAAGAGGGGCCGAAGGGAGCAGATATCAAGCACCAAAGAATAAGAGTAACATCATTACAAAGAAGGAGGAGAGCAGGGTGGGGACCTAAGGCCAACTGGTGGGTAATTGGTTACCCCTTTACAGGGGAGTCACGGGGAAGAGACAGACCAGTCAAGGTGCAGCCAAGCAGTGACGATTCATACAAATTTCCTCTAGTTCCTGAAGCCTTCCTCCCCCCCTCCCCCCCCCCCCCAACCATCATGGTACCAACTCTACCTTACAAATCCAGATGGACTGGAGAAGTCACACTAGCATAGAGGGGA